>JAOPHQ010004609.1:37500-42500 GCA_030340625.1 Merluccius polli | reverse complement strand
GAACTGCTACATTCACTTAACGCCATTTTGTAGTCAGCTTACTGAGTGTGAGGCCACCGAAAAATGGGGCATACGACTAGATTTAGCATGAAGATAAATGAGGCCATTGGATAAAGAACAGAAGAGACGAAACAATTGGACTGATTGATAATTGGAGTGAAAAAGTTAATTGGGCCAAAAAAGCTTTTTTTTACTGTTTCTATGATCCTCTTTTTATTTTATTCTTTCTAAACCATCTTTTTTGTCGTTCTCGTTTTTCTCGTTTTTCTTCTCTATCTCTCCCCCCCTCTCTCTCTCTCTCTCTCTCTCTCTCTCTCTCTCTCTCTCTCTTGCTCTCTCTCTCTCTTTCTTACATTTGTGTCCTTCTCTTGACTTTACTCTAATTAGGTATTCACAGTGAAACGGTGGATACCTATTGTTATTATTTATTACCTTATTATTGGCATGGCATGTTTTCTATTTAAAAGCTTGGCTCGTCTAGTCTGTAAATACTCATTCCCATTGGCCGGGCTCCAGTACATTGCAATTCACTCGTTTTTTTAATTATTCTCTCTCGCTCTCGCAAGGTTGGCTTGCTGCTGCTCTACTTGCTCTCTGTCTCTTATTCCCAGTTGGGACCAGCTGATGTCCACTCCTTTACACTTCACTGAGTGTGTGTGTGTGTGTCTCTGTTCATGTAACGTTCATAGAATGCGACTATTATGTTCAAACATGTAAACGGTCTTCACTCTGTAACCTTTTATTCATTTTCTTAATGTTTGTTATATGCCGTTTCTTCATGTAAATTGGCTATTGTCTTCAGGCTATTTACTGGTGTATGTGCAAATGTTTTCAGGCCACGTTTGATATTCAAATGTTTTGTGTCAATATTTTTCTCTGTATTCTTGTAACTGTCATATTATACATTCATTGTTAGGATGAAATAATACTCAATGAACACACAGTGGACAGAGCAGTCCAAGACTAAGCTATGCTCACTGTGAACCAACAACAGGGATACCGTGTCTCTGAGCAGATGAACATCTCTCCTCCTCTTCCTCCCTCTGGTTCCCCAGTGTCGGATGGTGTGTAACGACGTGTCCGCCGAGACCATGTACGACGTCCTCCACGACACCGAGTACCGACGCAAGTGGGACTCCAGTGTCATCGAGACCTTCGACATCGGGAGACTCACCGTCAACACCGACGTTGGATACTACTCATGTATGTAGTGTTGGAGAATCCGCACGCACACACACGCACACCAACACATAATACATTTGAATGCTTATCACATGTCATGCATGTAAATACAAAAAACACGCACACACACACACTCCCTCATATAATGCATTTGAATGTTTATCACATGGCATGCAATGCATGTAAATAAAATCTATGCACAGACATCCTTGCACAGATGTAGACAAACACAAATCATTTCCTCCTCTGTTCCAGGGAAGTGTCCCAAGCCTCTTCGCAACCGTGACGTCGTCACACTTCGCTCCTGGCTGCCAATCGGAAAAGATTACATTATCATGAACTACTCTGTCAAGCATTCTGTGAGTACTACACAGACACACACACACACACGTTACACACACACACCCGCACACCCACACACACACACACACACACACAATCACTCACACACGTCCAGGTAACTGAGCATACGGATACAGCATTAAGCAATCAGTGGGCTGTGTTGAAATGAGGAATGATGAGCCAGTCAGTTAAACACACCGGTGTAGTTTCACATCATTAACACTCATTACACACACACACACATTAACACAAAATATTTAGGGAGCCATTGGCTTCGTCGTCGTATCATTAATTGTTGCGCGTGGATGTCTGGATTTACGCATTATCATCTTGGCAAGTCAGCATCGACACCACGGTGGTGGTGGGTTGAAAAAGTCCACGTCTTCTCTAAAGCTTAGTCAAACAGTGTGAGCCATTAAGTAGTGTTTGGGTGCGGTCCAGATTGGAGGAGTCGGTACTTCCCTTTCTGGCTGTCCTTGACCTCGGTGGCGATGGAAAGGAACATATTGGATGGGTGGATTGCACTCCACTTCTCTGTGTGGTGCTCAGGTCCTGTCCAGTGTTTGGGGTTGTTGATGTCATGTTGTTGTTGATGTGAACGCTTGATACAGTGCAGTGTCTTAGATAGATCATGTAGTAGTGGTGTACACACGCTTGGAAATAGACTTTAGAAATTGATTTTGGCGCTCTGTTTTGGATTGTGTTGCCAAGTGAGGATTTTTCACTCTCAATATGCTTTCTAATTTTGCATGAAGCCACCCTGCTTACTTACTGTACTGAACTCTCCTTCTCTCCTTCATTTTCTCTCCCCTTCCTTCTTGGTCTGCATTGCTCTCTCTCGCCCCGTGTTTACTGAAGAAAAAAGGCTTCTCATGTGATTTTTGGCTGGTGATTTACGCCATTACCTTCCGCATTCTTGCAGCAATTAGTGGTCAGGAACAAATTAGTGTGTGTGTGTGCGTGTGCGTGTGTGTGTGTGTGTGCGCGTGTTTGCGACTGTCTGAATTTCTGTGTGTGTTTGTGTGCGTATTTGTGTGTGTGTATGTGTGGTCTTTATTGCTGTGTGTGTGTTTGTGTGTGTGTGTGTGTGTCAGTTTGTCAGTGGGTGTGTGTACATGGTTAGACAAGGTCAGTTCGATAAGCAAACAGTGGTGGAGAACACCGCCATAGTTTCCACTCACTGACATTATACATTACTCTGCTCTCGCTTTAACACTGCAGAACAACAGATGAACTAAACTATTAAAAATAATGATTAGCAGTTGGCTTCATCACATGGTAGCCCGACATTTTTGTCTTCAGGTTATCATGAAGACAAAACCGGATTAAGCTGTAATACACATTTTTACAGCATTATGGTATTACCGTATGACAAATATTTGTCTATTGCACACTTACACACATATTAGCCCACTTACACACACACACACACACACACACACACACACATAAATGCCTGAACAAGTCTTGCACAGTCAAGATCCTGTTCCTTATCTTAACTTTACTTCCCCTAAAAATACCTCATATCATGTACCCTGCACTGAGACACGCCATGCAAATGTGATTATGGAGGAAATTCAGCAGTGCAAGAGCAGGTCTCCTGTGGCTGGAGTCCTGAGCCACAGCAGTCCTCTGTAGCTGTAGTCCTGAGCCACAGCAGTCCTCTTGAGTCCTGAGCCAGAGCATGTGGGAGTGTACAGCACATGCTGATCAGTCACATGTGCAGCCTGTGTGTGTGTATGTGTATGTGGAGGTGAAAGCAATATGCAGGCCTGACGAGTAGCATGATTACAGGATAAAATGGTTTGCGTAAAGGCCCCTGCCGATGCCGGGCCTTGGGCTTGAGTGCTGCGTATTGTGCTCCTTAAGTGCCCCGGTGCAGACTGGCTGCCCTAATAACAACAGACCCTGGGGTGGCTGTTACCGCTAGCGGCCCATCAATGATGCACCTTATAATCTGATACATGCAACGTCAGCAGTCAAGAGTGTGTTTGTGTTTTGCATAGTGTGTGTGTGTGTGTGTGTGTGTGTGTGTGTGTGTGTGTGTGTGTGTGTTTTTCGATATCCGCAAAAGAAATTAATCTCTGCCACTGTTATCCTCCTCTGGAACGTACATGTGTTGACTGAGGAAGCTGTCTGCCAGGACATTCTGTATTCTGAGATTGTGTGTGTGTGTGTGTGTGTGTGTGTTCTCTCTGCAGAAATACCCTCCCAAGAAGGACATGGTGCGAGCCATTTCCGTTCAGACTGGCTACATGGTTCAGCATCAGGGACCCAATCATTGTGTCCTCACCTACCTGGCCCAGGTAGATCCACGAGGTAGGACGCGCACACACGCAGACACACACACACGCGCACACATGCACATGCGCGCACAAACACACACACACATGCACACAAATGCACACACAATCAGACCAATGACATCCATTGCTTTTACATGCTACTACATGGGTTCTGAG
The DNA here is from genome assembly GCA_030340625.1 of Merluccius polli. Lineage (NCBI taxonomy): Eukaryota > Metazoa > Chordata > Actinopteri > Gadiformes > Merlucciidae > Merluccius > Merluccius polli. The sequence continues at coordinate 38,514 of JAOPHQ010004609.1, read as the reverse complement.
TAGAGGATATATCTGTAGGTAGGAAGCTGTCAGGAGTGTATAATGACAGCATTTCCATTTTAGGTAAAGTGATTCCTCTAATAGTGTGCCTCAAATTCTAATGAGTGATTTATCCTGTGCTCTTTATTCCAAATAAGTCACCATACTAACTATATTAAGGACATTTATTTTCCCTACATGTCTGCCTATCTCTTTTCACTTCCTCCTCCTTCCTTTCTCTCCTCTCTCGCTCTCTTGCCAGCTATTTCTGTGAACTCCCTCTTCCAGTTAACGTATTATGATTAGAAAACAATAAGCCTTCCCCCTTTCCCTTCCCCTTCCCCTCTTGCTTTTGATCCGCTGTTCTGTGAGATGATCTGTGTCTCACCTCGGTGTCTCTTTCCCTGCAGGTTCTCTACCCAAATGGGTTGTAAACAAGTCTTCCTTGTTCCTGGCTCCTAAAGTAAGTCACACACACACGCACACACACAGATGCACACACATGCATGCATAAACACACGCGCACACATGCATGCATAAACACACACACACACCTGCACACATCATGTATGTGCGTGTTTGTGTGTGTGTGTGTGTGTGAACAGGCATTTCTGTGTGCATGTGGGTGCGCATATACACACATAATACACACAAATACATGGCTGCGTATGGCTGCACACGGCCGCACAGGGCCGCATGTGTGAACACATGCATGTGTCTCTGTTAAAAATAGGGGTATAAAAACTCAGGGGAGCTTGTTGGCGATTGAGAGATCCCCCGGTGCTGAGGTCCAAAAATGACGACATATTCACCACGGCCCCGCAGGGACACTAGTCACAACTCACAATAACATCATGGCTCCAATGCGCTCGGCTCAGCTGCGTACCAGAGAATCAGGGTATTGGGTCATCATCATTAGTATCTGGAGACTGTCCCCTAAGTCCCTTTTAAGATGCTCCATCCGTCAGCCGTTCCGTACATTTAAAAGCACAACATTGGGGACGAGGGCTGAGCAACGTAGAACATGCTCTGTCA
>JAOPHQ010004609.1:10000-32500 GCA_030340625.1 Merluccius polli | reverse complement strand
TGTGTTTCTTACATTGGGGGCTTTTCTGTCCTGCTTTCCCCTGGCACTGGCCAGACGTTTTGTGTCGTCTGTCATTATATTTTATGGCATTACAGTAATACTCATTAATGCTCCTTTTTGGGACTGCTATATCCTGATGGTCCGCTGCTGCCCTCTTGTGGCCTCCCATGGAAACAACAACCACCTCAGACCTACAGGTGGTTCATCCATCACTGTTAACACACACACACACACACACACACACACACACTTTCATGTGTACAGCAGGTTATGGTGACATGACGGTGTGCAATATGTGACATGACCACATAGCATGTGTGTCTCCAGCCATCCGTGTGTCTAAAGTCCAGTATACGCACGTCCGTCCGCCAAAGTTTTGGTGAGAGTTTGATGGCCTAAAAAGGCGAGCGAAAGCAGGGTTGTCCTTGCGGCCGGGTCACGTGACGGCTGCTGGGGAAGTGGAGGTGTGTGTGTGTGTGTGTGTGTGTGTGTGTGGTCGGGGGGAGAAAGGGGGAGGAGGAGAGGGGAGGACAGTCCGGGAGGTTGTGACCAAGCGGCGCTACCGCTGCTGCTGCTGCCGCCCGCAGGACTTTATCGTGCTGGCGGCCACTGCTGCTGCTGCTGCTGCTGCTGGCGTCTCCTCCTCCGTCTTATCTCCAGTCGTCATCTTCAACCTCCACCCTTACACACACACACACAGCGCACGCTCGGTTTTGGAGGAGCGTTTACGAAGACTTACAACAGAAAAAAAATAACGGTAAGGTACTTTTTTGTTGTGGTTGTTGTTGTGGTTGTTGTTGTTGTTGTTGTTGTTGTTGTTGTTGTTGTTGTTGTCGTCGTCACCGATGCACGGTGTTATATGGTCCTCACCGTGACGTCCGTCTCAAGCATGCGGGCTGCAGGCGGACGTCTGGCGGACTTGGGGTCGGATCCGCGTCCCGCGCCTCGATGTGGACGTGTGTCGTTGGGATGGGTTCTGTTGCTAGGTAGAATGTGGATACGGAATGGATGCTGTTGATGTGTTTTGTTTATTTATTTATATATTTATATATATATATATTTTTTTGGGGGGGGTCCCCTCGTCCTCCTCGTCCTCGTCCTCCTCGTCGTCGTCGTCCTCGTCCTCCTCCTCCTCCTCCTCCTCCTCCTCCTCCTCAACAAACTGTCCATGGTCTGACTGTTAAAAGTCTCCGTGTCTCCCTGTGTTTGCATCCCCCCCCCCAGCAGGGTCCACTGAAGAGGGGGTTACTCTGGGGGTCCCAGCTTACGTGCGTTTTGGGGGCCCTTCACTGTTGGTGTACTTTTCACCAAAGTGTCCTTAGATGGACTCACATATCATGTGTTTGGTACCACCTTACTGTCTGTCTGTCTGTCTGTCTGTCTGTCTCTGTGTCTCTGTCTGTCTGTCTGTCTGTCTCTCTCTGTTTGTCTGTGTGTGTGTCTCTCGCTCTCTGTCTGTCTGTCTGTCTCTCTCTGTCTGTCTCTCTGTCTGTCTCTGTCTGTCTCTCTGTCTCTCTGTCTGTCTCTGTCTGTCTGTCTGTCTCTGTCTCTCTCTCTGTCTCTCGCTCTCTCTGTCTCTCTCTCCATCCTCTGTTGTCCCCTCTCTTCTACAGAAAGTGGATATGAGCAGGGCAGTTGTGAGAGAAAGGCACTAAAAATAATGCGCCATTTTGTGAAACATCAAAATCATCTTGTGCCCGAATTGCACTTCAATGTCAATTGTGCCGGTGTCTTCAGCACACAGCGGGTGATGAGTTTAACTTTTGAACTTTGAAGACGGTGTCAGCCAGGTAAGACGAAACATTACTCGCTGTCAAAGGAAGTTGAGTGAGCGGTCCACCTTCTTGAAACGTACACACCAACCGCAGAAACATCCTTAGATGGACTCATAGATATCATGTGTTTGGTATCACCTTCCTGTCTGTCTCTGTCTCTCTGTCTCTCCCTGTCTGTCTGTCTGTCTGTCTGTCTCTGTCTGTCTGTCTATCTGTCTGTCTGTCTCTCTCTCTGTCTCTATCTCCATCCTCTGTTGTCCCCTCTCTTCTTCATCCCTCTCCAACTCACCCCTTCATAGTGAGGTGAGTGGAGTCCTGTTGGGCGTTGGGTTGATCGTAGTTTAAACGTAGATGACAACAAAAAGTGGATATGAGCAGAGCAGTTGAGACACAAAGGCACTACAAATATTCTGTGAAACATCATGTTGTTCCCGAATTGCACTTCAATGTGAAATGTGTCAGTGTCATCAGCACACAGCGGGTGATGAGTTTAACTTTTCCCCTAAGACGGCATCAGCCAGGTAAGACGAAACATTACTCGCTGTCAAAGGAAGTTGAGTGGGCAGTCCACCTTCTTGAAACGTACGCACACTAAGGGCTGGCACTGCGGCGTCTTCAATCGTTAGACATGGTGTGTTTTATGTACAGCGGCGCTGTCAGAACAAGCCGTTGTCCGGTGTTGAAGCGAACGAACCGCTGCTCTGCTCGCAGTCCAATACCGTGTCACATGCAGACCTGCCGTCGTGGCTTTAGATACGACCACAAGTACTGCGGTGAAAAGCAGTTTCTCTTCAAACCCTTACTCACGCTCTACACACTTTAATGAAGCGATAGAAGAAGGTTTAGATGACTCAATAGTCAGTTTTATCGTTAACACCAGTAGAATGTGCAGAGTTTTACAGATATTTGGGTCCAACTACGTTTCTCTGACAGAACAACAAAGTGTGTGTGTCAGTTCACGAAGTCTGCACACCAACTATCCCTGACCCAGGAAGTTACATACACAAACGGTGAAAACGCCATAAAGGGCTGGCTGTTGACGTCTTCCCCCCCTCGTCCTCGTGGTGTCTGACTCCAGCGTTAGATTGTCGCCTTTGGGTATTATCTGAAAGATTATTTAATGTACAGAGACAAGCCTGCCTGTTCCTCGCTATAATCTGACCTCACACTGTACTCTGCACACGTCACCAACAACGCACTCACTCTGATCATGAGGAGTTGCTTTTATGATTATATGCCTCTGCTTATATCTCATGATTCTGTACCCTAATTATTGGTCATATGATAGATATAAAATATAACCATACCTTCAGTACCTACAGACGGCGATTGTGGGTAGCCTCTGTTGAAGCGTATTGTGCTAGCGCCGTTGGGCCTTCATCTAGGCTCGTGTGGAAAAACCTTTTGTGGGGTTTAGGCCGGCCTTCTGCTGCGGTAACCATAGTAACCACAGAAACATCCTTCTGAGAATGTTTTTCACGAAAGTGTCCTTAGATGGACTCAGATATCGTGTGTTTGGTATCACCTTCCTGTCTGTCTGTCTGTCTGTCTGACTGTCTGTCTGTCTGTCTGTGTCTGTCTGTCTCTCTCTGTCTGTCTGTCTCTCCCTGTCTGTCTCTCTCTTTCTGTCTCTGTCTCTCTGTCTCTGTCTGTCTGTCTCTCCCTGTCTGTCTCTCTCTTTCTGTCTCTGTCTCTCTGTCTCTGTCTGTCTGTCTTTCTGTCTCTCTCTCTCTGTCTCTCTCTCTCTCTGTCTCTGTCTCTCTCTCTCTCTCTCTCTCTCTGTCTCTCTCTCCATCCTCTGTTGTCCCCTCTCTTCTTCATCCCTCTCCAACTCACCCCTTCATAGTGAGGTGAGTGGAGTCCTGTTGGGCGTTGGGTTGATCGTAGTTTAAACGTAGATGACAACAAAAAGTGGATATGAGCAGAGCAGTTGAGCGACAAAGGCACTACAAATAATGCGCCATTTTGTGCTCGAATTGCACTTCAATGTGAAATGTGTCAGTGTCATCAGCACACAGCGGGTGATGAGTTTAACTTTCCCCCTAAGACGGCGTCAGCCAGGTAAGACGAGACATTATTCGCTGTCATAGGAAGTTGAGTGGGCAGTCCACCTTCTTGAAACGTACGCACACTAAGGGCTGGCACTGCGGCGTCTTCAATCGCTAGATATGGTGTGTTTTATGTACAGCGGCGCTGTCAGACACAGCGGCGCTGTGTCGAAGCGAACGAATCGCTGCTCTGCTCGCAGTCCAATACCGTATCACATGCAGACCTGGCGTCGTGGCTTTAGGTACGACCACAAGTACCTACAGACGGCGATTGTGGGTAGCCTCTGTTGGAGCGTATTGTGCTAGCGCCGTTGGGCCTTCATCTAGGCTTGTGTGGAAAAACCTTTTGTAGGGTTTAGGTCAGCCTTCTGCTGCGGTAACCATAGTAACCACAGAAACATCCTTCTGAGACTGTGCAGTGCTCTCAAAGGTCACACACACACACACACACACACACACACACACACACACACACACACACACACACACACACACACACACACACACACACACACACAAAGGAAATGATTTTCTTTTACTGACTGGATTGAGTCACAGTGACCTTCTAATTGAAATGGGGGGTTAATGATTGTGTGTGTGTGTGTGTGTGTGTGTGTGTGTGTGTGTGTAATAATGTGTGTGTTGGTGTATATGGAGAATGTGACTATTCAATTCAATTCAACTTTATTTCGCCATGTATACCAATACTAGGAATTTGATCTGGTCTTCTCCATGCAGACAACACACATTAAAACAGACAGACAAAAACACAATGCAAGGACAAACAGTAGTTCATGCCCTGATAGTGTCGCAGTGGCTATCCTATCCGTCTCTGAAACTGAGTCTGTTTTGAATGAAAGTGTGTGCTAAATGACTTAATAAATAGTGATACTGTGATACTGAATAACTTTGTTACAGTATATACTTTCTAATCCCGTAGCACAGAGAATAATATGTCTACCTGCCACACCAACTGTAAACCAAACTGACTTTCGCTTGGCCGTCTCAGTTTATAGTCGCTATCAACTCGGCCATAACAATCCTGATTTATGTCATGTTTTAGCCACACTTGACAAATGTTTGCTTAATTCATGTCTTAAATGAATGTTATATGGCCAGACATGGGATACAGGAAACAGGAAATGGGGAAGAGGTCGAGGGGCTGCGGGTGGGAGGGAGTCGGGCAATTAAGAGGGTGGTACTGTTCTGTACTGTTACACAGGTCTGAAAGCAGGGGAATGTCCTCGCTGTACGAAAGCAGAGATGGAAATGTGGACTGTATGAAACCCCCCGTTTGATGATAGGAATGTTAAATGCCTATAGACAAAAAAAGTGTAACTTTAAAATGTACAGTACATTACTTAGTGAGGCTGATAAGATGTGAGATTAATCTGTCATGTGTTTGTTTTCCGTTCGCTCCAGTAAGTCCCAATGGAATGTAATATTGAGGCCTGTGTGTGTGCGCGTGTGTGTGTGTGTGTGTGTGTGTGTGTGCGCGCGTGCGTGTGTCATACATTCCCAGTCGCTTAGTGTGTCCACAAGGTCGGGTCACCATGACTCGTGATGCACCCGGTCCCAATTTGAAGAATGAGGCTAAATCTCTAACACAAACACTCTCCCTGTGTTCGAGGTTCCCGTAACGTTTCCCAAATTCTCGTCCAACACTGACTTCAACACACATTGTTGTTATAAAAATACTGTGCAGTTCGATTCTTCCTCATATGAATACAATGCAAATTGTGAACAATGTAGTGTGTGACTCACTCGTCAGCACTGCGCTGGCAAGAGGTTCGTGGGTTCAGACCCGTGGTTAAAAGAAACTGAACAACCGGGGCAGTTCTGTGTCCATGTTCTTCTCATGTTTGTGTATGTTTGTTTCACCGTCCTAACATGCATGTCAGGGCGATTAGCAGCTGTAATGAGTCGAGGTAGCATACACGCATGTAGCCGTTACGTCAGGCGGATCAGAACAGTCATTATGTTCTTGATGCCCACCGCTCTGCTTAGGATCGGTTTGAGCCTGCTGCCGACTGACCTGAATTCAACGGTGAAAAAACCCCAGCAGGCCAAGGCGGAATTAAAAAACATTGTTTTGTACAAAGTTTGGAAATTCACGATTGGAAATTCGTGCTCGTATTAGGCAACGTCCTCGGATAGCTGTGGTACGCAAAATGTGCGGTATTCAAAATGTGCCTTTGACTGTATAAACACAGGAAAAAAGTCATTACGTCGACTATTTAGACCCTGCGGTGTCTGACGCGGTATCTGTTTGCACAACCATTTTGAACTTTATGTTGCCATTGTGATGTTTCGCAGCCAAAAATATACTGGCACAAGAGGAAGTTTCTCATTCTCCCTCTCTTCCGACCTGCTGACTAAAGCATAATGACTCATCAACAGGTTTCTTTCAGGCATGACGTTAAACCTGATGGGATGACCCTGATAATATGTACTCATGAAAGGAAGTGTCCTTCACTCACATTCACACACACACACACACACACACACACACACACACACACACACACACACACACACACACACACACACACACACACACACACACACACACACACACACACACACACACACAGGCATCCTCTTGGGAACCTATTTATCATAGATGGGGTGCTATTGTCACAGGCAGAGAGGGGGAGAGGAGGAGGGGGGGGGGGGGGGGGGGGGGGCGGTTTTGTGCGAGGTATGAAAGAGGGAGCGAGAGAAGGACTTTCTCAAAGCCTGGATGGTAAATTTGTGTTGAACAAAAGTGCTTGCTTCTCCAATGTGTAAACAAACACCAAGTAGCCTATTTTTGGTTTTTAGAAAGCGTTCAGATATTGCAGATAAGAAGTAGTGTAAGAGTAAGAGCCTACAACAACACCACCACTACTTCATGCACTACGATTGTATCTTCGCGGAGGAAAGTGCAGTTGACGAGAAAAACAAAAACACTGAGTAGGTGTGAATTTGCGTTATCCATAAATACCACTCACACATACACAAATGCACACATAGCAAGAACAAACTGTCAAGGCTTTTCGAATACACGGCCCTGCGTTGGGCGCTGGCCGCTCAACCATACGCTTCCTACTTCCCTCATGATTTTGTCTGTGGTGTTTGTGCATGTGCATGCTTGTGTGTGTGTGCATGTGTGTGTGTGTGTGTGCGCGTGTGCGTGTGCGCGTGCGTGCAAGCTCGCCTAGGCAACAGAATGCCCCATTGTGAAGACAACACAGAGACGCTGTTTATAGAGTGGAACTCAGAACGGGAGAGGCTCAAATGGATTGGAGAGCAAAATGTGACCCCGTGCTGCACAGAAAAAGGCCCAGGGACAGAACAGGGTTGTTTTGAAAGTGTTTGTGGACAGTTCGGTACACGCAGTATCGTGAATCATGAGATGTTTAGTACCAGACAAAACATGATGTGGCACATGAAATGCTGTGAAGAAGACCCAAGGAGACCCAAGAAAAACAAGATTTGTGTTGAGGCTATGAGCTTGGATTGGGGTTAAACTAGGTGTGTGTGTGCGCGCGCATGTGTGTGCGTGTGCTTACAACATACAACATTCTTTGACATAGATGCGTGGTCTAATTTTGCTGCTGTCAGGCCCATCTATCGGAGTCCACTTTGACTTGTTCCTCAATTACAAAAGGAAGTGCATTTTGTCAGATGCCAGGAAATTCACAGATAGCACGCTGTCAGTGCTTCAATTGATAGATATGCAGAAGCTTTCGACATAGTTTATCTACCTTCTCCATCTGCGTTCACTGCGTCGACTCGGCACATTTCAGGAACTAAAATTACATTGAAGAAGTCACATTTTCTTACAGATAAAAATATGTATACTGTAATAAACCGGAAAGTGGGACATCTGGCAAAGAAAATCTGGAAAGTTTCATGGTTTAGATGAGGTTTGTTTTTGCCCAAGGGTAGACTGGACATGGGAACAAGTTAATGCAAAAGTCCCACATCATGTGACCTGTTTATTTTAGCATGATAGTGGTTCTGTTGATTTGGCTAAGAATAGCCCCTTTATTGACTTCAGACATTTTTTTAAATAAACAAGGTCGGGGATCAAATAAATACTCTGTTAGAATAGTATGAACCGCTGCCCTGACCGTTGGTCTTCATTCCTGTTATAGTTATGTTTCTTCTCTGTCTTCCACAGGTGGTTTGATTTGAAAAAAACATGAACTGAAGAGTGATCGATCGCAAAAACGACCACATAAGATAGAGACAAACGGACACGCGCATCCGTCGACCATGACCCAGTCTGAGACGTGTGTGTCTGTGTGGGACTGGCTGTGTGCCCTGCGTCTGGAGCAGTACTGCGACACCTTCCAGGACGCCGGGCTGCAGACGCTGGGCGAATGCCGGAGCCTCTCGCTGGACCAGCTGGAGACGCTGGGAGTCACGCTGCCGGGCCACCAGCGCCGCATCGTAGCCAGCCTGCGCAAGCCCCAGTCTCCCCCCCGCCACCACCACCAACACCACCAACACCACCAACACCACCCGCAGCCAGACACACGTGGCTCCCCGCCGCCCCGTCGCACGCACCCCGCCGAGACGACGACGACGGCGGCGGCGGAGGAGGTGGTCGGCGAACAGCAACAGGGGGAGGGAGCGGCGCGGTGTCCCAAACTGCTCCCTAGGGAGAGGGAGAGACCCGTACCTGTCCCGCCCGATAGAGAGAAGCCCGTCCCGAAGGAGAGGAGGGAGGTCCTGCCTGTGCCCAGAGAGAGACGGAGACCCGCGCCCCAGGAAACGGCCGACCGGTCCGGGCCGACGGGAGGGAGGCCGGACCCGGGGGAGGAGGTGAGGACGCCCAGGCTGCCCCGGGATGGAGCGAGAGCCCGGGCGGAAGAGGAGGCGGACGGGGGGCCGGAGAAGGAGATGGTGAAGCCCGTGCCCCGAGAGAGGACTAAGCATCGCTCCTCTCCCCCGGCGGAGCCCCGCCCCGACCCCGCCTTGCCCCCCATCCCGCCACGGAGCACCCCCAACTGCCCACCTCAGCGCTTCACCCTCCCCACCCCCAGCCCCTCCATCCCAATCCCCGCTTGCCCATCTCCACCCCCCACCGGCGGGTCCCCTCCCCTGCGCCCCGACGTACCCAGCAGGAGCCCCAAGTGCCCCGGCCTTAACGCCGCCGCCTCCCTCCACACCCCTCCCGCCGTCGCCCTGCCCTCCCCCCTACCCCGCCCCAAAACACTGGCTCTGTGCCCACCGCTCACACCCCAGAGGGAGGGAGACGGCGAAGGGAGAAGGACTTCGCCCGTCTCTCCCGGCACCACCGCGCCTTTACCCCGCTCCTCTTTGACGCCGTCCATCGCCTCCTCTACCTCCTCCTCCTCCTCCTCCTCCTCCTCCTCCTCTTCGTCGTCCTACTCGTTGCTGGCAGAGTTCAATGCAGAGACGAACGCCCCGCCGCTCCCTCCTAAGGCCAGCATGGAGTACATCTACTCCATGAGGTCCTGGCGCCGGAATAACATGAAGCTCTCCAGGTCTCCCCGCAACCGCAGGTGAGGTTTCACTCGCTTACCTGTCCTAGCAACTGTTTCAGGAGAGTGTTGTTTCGGGGGGAATGTAATGTATTGGTCATGATGGAGCACTACATTACAATACCCCCCCTAACCCTAACCCCATCAGTTTACCCTTCTCTGGTTCTAGCCAAAAAAACAACTGAAGTCGTATCCTTACCCCTGTCTATGAGTTGGCTTGAGTGTTGACTGAATGATGTTTCCTTTGATGTTCAGTAATTCATTGTATTGGTAGTTTTCCTGTGTTTCAGAAGTATTTACTGTTTACAGACAATCTTGACAACCCAACAGTTGGTTCCAGTGTCCTATGGCAAACGATGCTGCCATCTAGTGGACACATTTTCAAACTGCTTGTGTTGTTTTTCAAACTGCTTGTGAACCACTGTTTTATATTTTTTTAAATAGAAAACAGTGGTTCCCAACCTTTTTCTTAAGGGACCCCTATTTTACTATTGTATACACCCGTATACGACCCCCACACACATACAATTACAAAAAAGCGGGAAAAGTAGCCTACTTCTTTTGAAATATCTTTATGTATATTTCATTATATTCATTGCATAAAAAACAATAACAGCACAGAACAATTAACTGTACAATGAACTTAAATAGTGAACTTAATACCTGCAGGAAATTTGTAGCCTATACAATTCTGAACAGATTATTTCAATGTATTTTTCCTTATATTTTTAGGAACACAATTCTATGTCCGTTATGATTTTCTTTTAATTTCACTGTCATACATACGTTTTAATAGTACGGAATAGTTTCAATTATTTCAGCCATTTTAATGCAAGCCGGTTTAAACAACGTTTCACCAATGCCGTGTGGCCTTTTGGCTTGGCCAATAGGGAGAGAGCACTTGAACGATGCAACAGTCAGCGATGCTGATATTCAGTATAACAGCACTCCCTCTCGTGTAATATTGCTTAAATATTAGTGGTGTCACGATTTCGATTTTAAATCAAAATGAGCTTTCAATTTGGATTATCAAAATCAAAAGCAGGATCAACACGGTCGAAAAAAAAGCTGTGGTTTTGGGGCTGTCATCTAGTGTCTCTTCTTTTTGTTTTTGTGTTAAACAGTTATTTCAAGTTTAAAACGAGTCATGGATTTGGAGAATCGTGGCACCCCTATTAAATATATATATATATATATATATATATATATATATATATATATATATATATATTTATTTATTTATTTTTTCTAAATAAATGAACTTGTAAAGTTGCACACTTAAAATCAAGAGGGCTTCTTGACCACCCATGGAGCTGTGGCGCCCCCTAGTGGGGTCGGGACCCCCCGGGTTGGGAACCACTAATATAAAAGATCTTGATGATTAGCTTGGATTGGTTATTTATTGCCCACTATAAGATGTGATTAAAAGGAATGGCAGAGATATACAATTTCAGTTGTGTGTGTGTGTGTGTGGGGGACAGGTTTAGCAACATAGCGTGCTATGTTAGAGTTTTTGTGGTGTGTATCGGTGAATGGTGTCACTAAAAATGAAGGAAATAGGAACATGCCCTGTGTAACGGTTTATTTGCACAAACACTTTGGTTTTTATTATATACATACGTATACATTAACTTCTGACCTGCGGGGACAGTGTTTCTGTTTCTGAAGTGACTGTCAGAGAGTATCTGTTTCTCTGTTGGGGAAACAGAGAAAAAATGGAACATGGAGACAAAACTGAGAAAAGAAAAGTGAAGCTGTATAACAGGAAGTACTAATATTCTGTATTACTTTTCAACACACACACACACACGCACCATTTTTTTTTTTACACATGCGCGTCTCCTCCTCCACCTACCGATTGTAGTCGGTCGCTTCCTCTTTGCTCTTCCTTCCTTCATGTTGGGTTTCTTATCTTTATCTCGCTTGTTTCTCTGAGCTTTGAAACATGCCAGGACAGGTAAGGGCCTAAGCCAATCTTTTGCTTCTCTTTTTCTTTGTTTTGGTTCTGCTTGGCGCCCTTCCCTCCCCGTTGCTCTAGGGTTTCAGACAGGGCCATCTTAAGAGTAGTGTCCTTTTTTTTTCTTTTTTTTTTTTGTCACGCTGAGATCGTGAAAACACAGCTGCAAAAAAACCCGTGAAAATACAGTCTGCTGTGAACACGACCGCTCCCATGCGTGTGTTACCATGATGTCACACTAACCTGACTAGCGTGGCGGTGTCCCAAGGCATTTTCTGTTTTGGTATCAACATACGAACCGTACGCTAATTGTATGGTTAAAAGTATGGGAAGAAGTTTAGTATACTTTACGAGTTAAAGGCGTGAATGTGGTGCACTTCGACAGGATAATCAAGAGGGAAGATCTGAGAAGTCATTTTCTTTTTAAATATCCTTTTTATAAGTGAATAAACGGGCGTCGGTGGCATGACTTAAACTGTGCTGGGCTGCCACAGTGGTTTGTTAATATGGAAACGTTGGACCATTTAGGCGAGGCGATGGAAACCCGTCAGCTTAGGATCATTTAACGATGGAGGCTCTAAATCCACCGCGTTGACGTCGCATTTTTCCCTCGCGCTTTCTCTCGTCTCTTTGTTGACAAACCGATGTCACGCCCTTAAAAGCTCCCTGTTGTGGTTCCCGGCTCCTCATTGGTCATGTGTAAAGCATACAGAGAATAAGACTCACCTGTCGGTTAATTTATGGTCTCCAGCTAAGTGGCTGGAAGAGAGTTGCGGGGAGCGCGGTGCCCTTCACTGTCCAATGCCTTTCCAAGTCTTTTACTGAAATAGATAGTGATCATTGTATCAAAACATGTATCAAAAGAGGAAGTGAACGGGAGGGCAGAAGAAAAGAGGGAACTTTCACAATAGCGGTTAATCACAGAAAAGACACGAGTGTCCAGCGCTCCGCTACCATAGGCTTATACTGGGAACCTGACCACTTGTGTAACTCCTACAGACATTTGACATCATGGCTTTGCGTTGCACAAGTAAATCAGTTTATCATAATTCCTCTCAGTGTAGAGCCATTTTCTCATCGCACTGGGAGTGGGACGCAGTCGGAAGGTTAAGGTTTGTGTGCTCGTTGTAGAGAGGCAGCCAAAGGTATGTGGCGTTTACACTGAGGTCTTATACTGTATATCCCCGTCGGGGGGGGGGGGGGGCAGGTTCAGGCTTGCTGCCTGGATCAGGGAGAGAGAGGGACAGACGGAGACAGAGAGAGGGAGCGAGAGTTCAGAGTAGGACCAAACCGGTAGGACTTTGCTGGAGCTTGACCAGGGCTAGGGTTTGTTTTTGTTTGCGCTGAGGATCAGCGTTACTTTGAGTCATAGGGCAAGACAGTTGGTCGGCTTGGCGAAGATCTAACCGAAATGACAGCTGTCTTAGTAGTAGGCGTTCCTGAGGGCACAGGTAGCGGCTTCTTGAAAGTAGCGCCGTCGTGGTTTGTAGACTAACTGAACCCGCACAGTTAGCCGACAAGCTATACACACAGATGTACTCGCCGGAGGAATGACGAGGACGCCGAGAGCCACTGACCTTTCTCCAGAGAAGCCATGCATAGAATGAGCCGGTTCCTCGGGATGTTCGCCCGACCGCTGGACACGGCGGAGAGCGAGGAGGACTCTCCCTCCGGCCACTATCGGGCCTTCGTTGACCCCACCTCTGTCCATCCCTCACCCAGCCACGTCCACCCAGGCGCCGCCTCCGCCGATGACCAAGCGGCCGCCGCCGCCGCCTTGCCGCCCGCGACCCTGCCGCCCGCGACCCTGCCGCCCGCGACCCTGCCGCCAGAGCAGGAGCAGCAGTCGCCGCCGCCTGTGGTGGTGAGCACAGAGCCAGAGCCACTGCCCACCAAGAAACTTCGCCGGCCCCCCACTAACACGGGTGAGTACCGAGGACTGACCTGCCAACGGTCACCTCATCTACAGTAGAGCATGTATGTCTCTGATGTCTCTCACAGTCTTCCCTCTGGTCCACCAAAGTGGACAGGACAGTGCGGATCAAGAGAGATAGGTCAAATAAATAAATGCAAACAATATCTCTCTCTCTCTCTCTCTCTCTATGTACAATAATGTGCAATACAGATAAAAGAGCGGCATATATGTATGTATCTATAAATATACTGTATTTATTATATTGCCGATGAGCCTGCATCCCACAGAGTGTTATGCTGTGTTCACACCAAATGCAAAGCGCGTTTTCGCCTCGCGGGATCGTTTGTGTTTACTCGCAACTGTTTGCGCGAGTCAGATGATGACGTGATGTTTGTGTTGTCTTTGCGTTGACTTTGCGTGTCATCGCGTGAAAAAAAAAAAAAGAGCGCTTCGTGTTTGGTGTGAACCCGTATGTCAACCAACCAAGCATCAGAATCTCAGAATCATGTCTGGTGTTTTTCCAGGAGTTTGATGCAGACGTGCAAAAATCAACCAATTGCAATGACGCACGCGTGTCTGTGGCGCACACGCGCGCGCGATCGCAACCAGAAAAAATGCATGATGCATGCATGATTCTGTAAAAATGTCCCACATCTCGCCCCCAACGCCGAACCACTGCACCACAACCACTACATAGAGACAGAAGACACGGACATAATTCACCGCAGTATGGCCGCGTTGTGTCATATGGGCAAGGGCCCTTCATTTGTTCGAGTTAATGATATAAACGTGCCGCCTTTGGCTTTCTCTCAGATCAAGTCTCCCGGTTCCCTTTATCCGACCGACTTACAACGTCATGATTGGTTCTTAAGAGGGGTGTGGTGGGTGGGGAAAGAAAAACACACGTCAACGTCAGAATGTCTTTGTGAAGTAAAGCTGTTGCGTAATGTAGGAGTCTGCGCACCGTGTAAAATGGTGTCGTTTCCACAAAGACACGTCGGACATTTGGCGGATGATAAGAAACGGCCGGTGCACCCATTTAGATGGAGACGCTTTTCGCCAATAACTCCTCAACTCTGTAACAAAAGGAGTATGTATGGTCACATTTGTGTTTCCTCATGTTTTGCCCTACCAAACATAGCCGTTTGTTTGTGAGTTTTCGAGAAATCTTTGTACTTGCCATTTTATTTCTGTCTCCATCTCCGTCTCCGTCTCTCTCTTTTTCTCGGTTCCAGCATCAGGGGAGGACAGTTCTGATGATCCAGAGACATTACTCCCTAGTAGCCATTTAGCGAACTCACCGGACAAGGTAAGAGGGCGGGACATGGGCTCTGTATTTGGAGGAGCATCCCCACCGCATGCAGAGAGTGACAGGCGTCTCATCCAATAGGATATGTTACTGCCCGTTCCCAGGCAGAGAAAGGGGCGTTACAGTTCGTTGTGCAGCGATGACGAGCAACTCGACGACGACGAGTCAATTGCCAACCGGTAAGTGACGTGAATAGACTAAAACGAAAACACAAAAGTTTATATTTGTATTATTGCATAATTGCATTACTCATTGTTCATCATTCATCAGTGTGACACTGAGTAGCTCGTATATGAATTCCCCCACAGATGTTTTCATTGCACCGATACTTGAAGGTCACTGTGACTCAATTCGAAGGTCACTGTGACTCAATCCAGTCAGTAAAAGAAAATCATTTCCTGTGTGTGTGTGTGTGTGTGTGTGTGTGTGTGTGTGTGTGTGTGTGTGTGTGTGTGTGTGTGTGTGTGTGTGTGTGTGTGTGTGTGTGTGTGTGTGTGTGTGTGTGTGTGTGTGTGTGTCTGTCCGTCCGTTTCAGTCGTGACTCATGGCAGGACTACGAGAACATCGCCACCCAAGGCAGTGTTTATCTGCCGTTCTCGGGCAGATTGGGCCCGCCTCAAAAAGAAGGCTCCGCCCACAACTTCACAGCCGTCATTAAAATGGGATGGCTGGACAAGAACCCACCGCAGGGGTATGGAGACCAGTAACCGCCGTTGGCACGGTCTCAGTTTTGCTTATTTGACAATCACATTAGGCTAATACGCCCAGTTCCTGTTAGGTCTTCAGTTTAACACGTTTTACTGTGTCAAACAGCGGTGTCAAACTGAAGACCTAACAGGAACTGAGTGTGTTAGCCTAATGTTATTGTAAAACATGCTGTCTAAGATATGAGTCATGGGGAGTGATTAAGCACTTTTACCACGGCCAGCAGCAAACATATGAGAAGGATGAGAACTGATTTATGATCATTTAAGCCTGCAGTGTAATTAAGGTGTGTCTGTGTGTGTGTGTGCGTCTATGCGTGCGTGTGTGTGTGTGTGACACGCAGGGCCCTCTATTACCAGAGACGATGGGTGAAGCTCGATGCCGACTACCTGAGATACTTTGACAGCGAGAAGGTGACGCCGCAAACACGTCTCGCTCTTTCGTAAACGCGCAGAATCCTTCTCACATCTGCATCACATCTGTATCTACGGGAACATATGCACTCAACAACACCATCTCCCACTGTGTGTGTGTGTGTGTGTGTGTCTGCAGGAGGTGTACTCCAAGAGGATCATCTCCACAGCTTTCATCACTAACGTCATGTGTGTGGGAGAGCTCAAGTTTGAGGTGGTCACCAACAACCGTACCTTCCTCTTCCGTGCAGAGAATGAAGGTCAGTGAGTCTTGGACACCTTTGTGTGTGTGTGTGTGTGTGTGTGTGTGTGCGTGCACATGTCTGTGCGCACATATTTTAAGGGGTTGCTCGACCGTGACCGTTACCATTCTTGACTGCAGCTGACTTTGCCATTTAGGCCTTTCAACCACATAATATTACATGTTATTCATTCAGCATAATGTGTGTGTGTGTGTGTATGTGTGAACATGGGTCTATATATTTTTAATGTTACATTTGTGTGTGTGTGTGTGTGTTCCCATGCGTCCAGTCGAGAGGAACGACTGGGTCGCTGATCTGCTGGACTGCACCAGGGGGCGCAGGCGCAGCAGCACCGTCTCCCCAGGCTCACCTGTGACCCCGGATTATCAGGGCCACCTGGAGCTACGAGGCCTGCGCTCCAAACTCTTCACTGTGGTGGTCTCTGATAAAGTCTTCCTCTACAAGAACATGGAGGTGTGTGTGTGTGTGTGTGTGTGTTTGTTTGTGTGTGTGTGTGTGTGTTTATGTGTGTGATAAGGAGATTGATACAAATGTAAGTATTCCTTGTGTTATGTTGATTAAACTCTCATCTTCTTTTTAAATACCTCATATTTTCCCCGTCACCGCTGCCGCAGGACTACCGCATAGGCGTGGGCATCACGTCCATCGACATGAACGTGGGAAACATTAAAGACACCGACCGGCGTTGCTTCGACCTCACCACTCCCTACCGCATATTCTGGTACGCGGCACGCACTTGTCGTCTGGGGGCAATGTATTACAGAGACACGCTGGTAAAATGCTAATGTGAAATGTAATTGGATGATAATTTGATAATTTGCTTGCAATGATGGTTCATGGTTGGCCTCTTTAACTCCCTGTTCCAACTGGAAGTTTTTGGAAACTGGGTCTTCTGCCTGTCTGAGAGAGCACAGCTTGATTCTGTTAGGGAAAGTGTGTGTGTGCGTGTGTGCGTGCGTGTGTGTGTGTGTGTGTGTGTTCTTTTGTGCTGGTGCTCCCTGCTGCTTGCTCTGTGAGAGCTCAGCTTGACAGGATGGGAAAATCTGAAAGGGTCTGTGTGGCCACAGAAAAGTCAGAGGGTGCATGTGTATGTGTGTGTTTTTGTCATGTATCTGTGCCTAAGAACATCTAAGTGTGTGTGTGTGTGTGTGTGTGTGTGTGTGGTGTGTGTGTGTGTGTGTGTGTGTGTGTGTGTGTGTGAAACCCCACATGCTGTGTGATGGATGAGAAAAGGAAGGATTTGGACACAAGGGTCTGCATCACGGCACTATTAATTGTGTGTGTGTGTGTGTGTGCGCGGTGCGTTCCAGTATGTAACCCCCCCCCCCTTATTTTTGTCAAAGCGGCAGCAGATTAACACCGATGTCTCATGGTGTTTGGGCTCTCACACCCATGATACCCCCAGTGATACTCACTCTGTCTGGCAAGGCCCGTGTCTGGAGCCGCTATCCAGTGCTCACTCTTCTTCTTCTTCTTCTTCTTCTTCTTCTTCTTCTTCTTCTTCTTCTTCTTCTTCTTCTTCTTCTTCTTCTTCTTCTTCTTCTCCTCTCCACAGCTTCACGGTGGAGTCGGAGCAGCTCAAGGACCAGTGGGTGGAGGCCATGCGCACCGCCATAGGGGAGGCCCTGTCCAATAGCGAGGTGGCCGAGAGAATCTGGGCGGAGCCTAGCAACGGATGCTGCGCCGACTGCGGCGCGGCGAGTCCCGACTGGGCGTCCATCAACCTGTGTGTGGTCGTCTGCAAATGCTGCGCAGGTGTGTTATAATTGTTTAGTCAAATGTTTGGTCACGGGAAGTCCGATTAGTAATCAGACTTTAGATTACTAATCTGAAATGTAATCTATAACCTCAAATCTGGGTGAACTGGTTATCTATTTATTTTGCGTAATTTTTGTTTCGACCAATTGTGTTGCTGGAGGCGGGGAGCTGTAAGCGTTTCTATTGACTTACAGCGAACACAAAGTCCGGCACTGGTAAACTTTACCCGGTGGGAAGACAAGCTAAAACATCCGGACACCAATGGCCACTATAGAAATACACGTATTGAAATCCCCTTCGGAAACCTTTATCTACTCACGCAAATGAGTTTCTCTCCGGTAGAATAGGTCTGTAATGAAACAGGAAACAAGCGTGACTCCGCCCCTTTCAGTTTAGGCTTTCTGGCACTGTGCCGTCTCCCCCCAGATGTTCTGCTGTAACATAGTAGGACTACTGGATCCCAGATTAGGTCATAGGTAATGGTTGTGTCTTGTACCGATAGTTGCTGTACGTTTTTATATTTGAGGTTAACACATTTCTTAGCGTATTTACATTTATGGGGTAACTACCTCAAAGTTTTACCTTTGTAGATCCACATTAATCATTCTACTCCTTTCTTTGTCAACATTGGGTCCCCTGGTAAAAATCGTTAGTAGAAAGTGAATCAAGAGAGTCTTTCACAAGCAACACGAGAAATGTGCCAAGTGGTTGTGAAATTTCACAAACTCACAATTACTTCGCAACAAGGCTTTGACCTTTTGTTTGTGTGTGCATGTGTGTGTGTTTTAAAGGAGAGCACAGAGGACTGGGTCCTAGCATCTCTAAAATTCGCAGTCTAAAAATGGACAGGAAAGTCTGGACAGAAGATCTCATACAGGTACATATACGAGCACACACGTACACACAACGTTGCACACCCTTCCCCCTAAATGTTGGTGGACAATATTACATGATCATCATCATATGTGTAAATATCGATTTGCTTTTTTGGTAACACTTTAGATTAGGGACCACATATTCACCATTAAGTAGATGCTTATTAGCATGCATATTAGTAGCGTATTGGCTCTTTATTAGTCATTATAAAGCACTTATTAATGCCTTATTCTGCATGACCATATTCTACAACTACTAGGCCATTACTAAGAGTTTTCCCTCAATAACCTCCTAATTACTGCTTATTGAAAGTAAGTAAGAAAGTTGTTATTCTAAGTGTTAATAGTGTCCAAATAACTTTCCAACTCAGAATATGTTCCCCATTCTAAAATGAGATCTTACTCATAACTAATATACTAGTAGTTTGACACGTATTAACCAACACAGGTTCCCTATTCTCAAGTTGCTTCCTCTTCACTTAAAAATCCTACTGCAATCAACAGACCTTATTCTTATTTTAATTAAGTGTTATTAAGGGAGAATGACTATTCTTGTGGTACTACCACCTTATAAGGCCCATACTGAGATCGTAATTCATGTACAACAACGTCCTTACTTCCTATCAATAAGCAGTAATTAGGAGGTTATTGAGGTAAAACTCTTAGTTAATGGCCTAGTAGTTGTAGAATATGGTCATGCAGAATAAGACATTAATAAGTACTTTATAATGACTAATAAAGAGCCAATACGCTACTAATATGCATGCTAAGAAGCATCTAGTTAATGGTGAATATGTGGTCCCTAATCTCAAGTGTAGCCGCTTTCTTTTAACCTAGCCTATAATCGCATGGAATAAGCATACAGGCCGACATTCAGATGATATCCAGATGATATTCACTATCTCTTTTACACTTTGGTGATCCATAGCGTACACTTACTCATCGTAATAATAATACCAACATACCCTGTTACAGCTGTTCCTGTTGCTAGGCAACGAGCGAGTCAACGGCTTCTGGGCAGCCAACGTGCCGCCCAGCGAGGCTCTGGCGCCGTCTAGCTGCAGCAGGGATCGGCGGTGCTTCGTCAGCCACAAATACCGCCAGGGGAAGTACAGGAAGTACCACCCCCTCTATGGCAACCAGAAGGAACTCAATAACGTAAGGACAATTTCACCGACTCTGTGTCTTCTGGTCGACTCTTGGTCACAGCGTGTTTTCACGGCGCAACTCTATATTGAAGTTGTTGGTTGCGGATACCCAGGACTAGTGGTGGACGATAAATCGATATCAATATCGATCACAATAAAATTGAGCCTTGATAGCGGGGACATTTTTTTAAAATACATTTTCGATATACGTTATTTAGAGCATCAGTCACTGATTCCACGTGCAGTGCGCTCAAGCAGAATACAATACGGCTATACGTCGTAGGGATGCAAGAAATACCAAAAAAACTCTAATCGAATAGACGTCCCAATCTCAAAAGGTGCTTTTATTTTGTCCCATAGTTTCCACCAATGTACAAATATGGAAAGTCATTGTAACCTGTATTTTATAAAGTCTATGTGCGTTACACCCACACCGGAGCTCCACTGGCCTGCTTTATTTACTGTTGTAGAGCTAGCGGGTTACACTTCTACACAGCGATTTTAATGTTATATCCATTGGGGACGTTTTGAAACGCGAGACGTATCCGGTTTAATTGCGTTTTAGTTAGGCTATTGTTTAGAGCCGGGTACTTTGTACATCGCCTACTGTGTAGCAATATTGACCAAACGATGGCTCTATAGAGGAGTGCTGCTGCCCGAATATCCAGTATCTTTCTGACTTTCAAACCACATAAACTGCTATTGAGACGTGTGCTTATTTTTAATACACCACCACATTTGCACTGCTAATGCTGCTATACATTTCACTTTCTTGATAGTTTTGATATTGGGACGTCCCTGGCGGGCGGTCATTATTGTTAAAACTCTACCTACCTACCGGGGGCCGGACACTAAACGTAGCCGAACGGATCGCCGGGTTGTGTGAAGATCTGATAAACTCTGATAAACAGATCTGATAAACTTTGTGAGTTGCAAGATGTGTCATGGGGTGCCAACTAAATGCCGAGAACCCAACAAACCTGTTTTACCATCTGAAACAGCAGCACCCATGAGAACATACGGAGAGTCACCTTTAAAACCCGGTGCAGCGTATGTAAATGGACGTGGGTGGGTGGGTGGCTGAGTGGGTGGATGCATGCGCCGCTGAGTCACACAAGGCACCTGACATTGAGTTCCCTTTTCCCCTCCCTTCCCACAGTTGAGCCTAAGCCCCCTGTGTGTTAGTCAGCTATGTGTGTGTTACTGGAGAGAGACACACACAGTGCCACACTGTCCCCCTTCCCCCCCCTCCCTCCCTCCCTCTCTCTCTCTTTCTCCACCTCGTTCCCTTTCTTTCCCTCTCATCCCAGCTTGTTTTCCTCTGGGAATACCGGCATTTGTTTCTGCTATCACTATCATCACATTTTCCTTGCCGGTCCTAAAGGATCTCTCTCTCGCTGTCTCTCTCTCTCTCTCTCTCTCTCTCTCTCTCTCTCTGTCTCTGTCTCTGTCTCTCTCTCTGTCTCTGTCTCTGTCTCTGTCTCTCTCTCTGTCTGTCTCTCTGTCTCTGTCTCTGTCTCTTTCTCTCTCTGTCTGTCTGTCTGTCTGTCTCTCTCTCTCTGTCTGTCTGTCTGTCTCTCTCTGTGTCTGTCTGTCTCTCACTATCAGTGATCATCTCATTAGTTTTACAGTTGTTGTGAAAAGTAAACAAAGTCTAGGAAACTAAGTGTGTGTGGCCGTGTGTTTGTGGTTGTGTGTGTGTGTGTGTGTGTGTGTGTGTGTGTGTGTGTGTGTGTGTGTGCGTGCAGAATGTCAAACGGAGGGGAAGTCACAATGGGCACAGCGAAAGAGCTAATGTGTGAATGAAATGCGTATGCATAAGCGAAAAAACGCGAAAAAAACAAACTTAATTTGGGGCACATGCTGGTTTGTTTAGATTGTCCTGCCCCTCCTCCTTTCTTCTCCTTCCTCCTTCCTCCTTCCCATGTGACATCATTACTAACCACTTGGAATGTGCTGTAACCCGCCTACCCCCCCCCCGCCCCCCCCCTCCTGCTTCATTGTTAGGTTGGAAAGAGTGGAGCAACGCTGCCTCTCTCCCCCTCCCTCTCTCTCTCTCTCTCTCTCTCTCCTTTCTCTGTGTGTTTGTGTCTCTGCAACTGAAGCTGTAACACTTCACTGGCAAGGTGAATAACTCAAAGAGAGATCTTTTGCGCCATACTTTTGGACCCGGTGTGTGTTTTTTTTCGTTTGACCGTTTGTGTGAATATTGAGTCACTATTGAGAAAGCACACATTGAACTCTCAGGTAGGTTTTTGTGTGTTGTGTTGTGTTGTGTGTGTGTGGTGGGTGTTGTATCGGCGCTGTGCATGGGTGCTTGTAAAAAGTGGTCCTGTGCACGTGTTTCTGGCGCTGTGACTGGTTTACTGGTGCACAGAAAGAAAGAATGCATGGCTATGGGCTTCGACTCTCCGAGACAAACACTGTTCAGCTTCCCTCTGTGTTGTGTGTGTGTGTGTTTGTTGATGACACCATGCTAGGTGTCCACTTTGGAAAGGGGAAGGGTGTTGTTGTATGCTACTCTTCAGTGAAATGAACTTTGTGCTTTGTGTGTTTGCAAACTTTGCATGCGTATGAATGTATGTGGGAGGAAGTATGTTCTCTCCCTCTCTCTCTCTCTCTCTCTCTCTCTCTCTCTCTCTCTCTCTCTCTCTCTCTCTCTCTCTCTCTCGCTCTCTCTCTCTCCATGTATACACCCGTGTGTTCGCTGTGTGTGTTGAGTGGAGTGCAGGCGCTCACCTCTGTCAATGGACAGCTTTGTTGTTTTTCCCCTTGCTCTGCTTCGTTCTCTCTCTCTCACTCACTCACTCACACACACACACACACACACACACAC
>JAOPHQ010004609.1:0-5000 GCA_030340625.1 Merluccius polli | reverse complement strand
AGTCTGTCGTGTTGGTGGCGTTGGTGGCGGTGTTTTGCACAATCCGAGAGCGCTCACCATGCCCTTTCCCTGCAGAGCTGCCCCGCTCCGAGGTGGGCGGGGCGATGGAGACGGTGCACTACATGCCCTCAGCCGTCGGTCTCCTACAACGGCTTCCTGTTCAAGACAGGGCTCCATGGCGCGCGCCATCACAGAGCGCAAGGGCAGAGAGGGTAAGCTCATTACACCACACACACACACGCACGCACGCACGCACAGATGCCAAAGGTCACATACACACACAGACACGGCACAGCCCTGTCTGTTCAGTGCAGTGGTAAATAAATAAATCACATTGTCCAAAGTTCAAATGACCATTTCCCCACACACACATGCGCATGCACGCACGCACACGCACACATATACACACGCAAACACACATACGTACATGTCATACATACATACCCACCCACACACACACACATTTTTATTTATTTTATTTTATTTATCCTTTATTTAGCCAGGAAGGTCCCATGGAGACACACGATCTCTTCTTCCAGGGAGTCCTGGTCAAGACGGCAGCATAAACAATTCCACATGCTAGAACACATACAATACATAAAAGCTACGCGAGGGGAAAAAAGAAAATGACGAGAAGCATACAAGCCATACCATCGATATCCGTAACACAGTCCATCTCAAGTCAAGGTTATATAAAACAGCAACAAGTTTCCTTCGGGGCTGTTTGTAACGGGGCTGTTTGTAAAAGACTTTGAAAGTATTCAAAGGAGGGAGTGCTTCTAAGGTAATGGTATTTTTGAAGCTCCTTCCATGCCCAAGGTGCATAAAAGGAGAAAGCGGTTTTACCAGGCTCTGAGTGCACCCTGGGAACATTTCAAATAATCTCATTTGTAGATCTGGGGCTATAGTTGCTGGTATAATAGGATAAAAGGACGGAGATATAAGTAGGTCGTTTTCCTAACATTGTCTGGACAATAATACCACATGCATACATACATGCATACATGCATGCATACATACATACATACACACACACATACACACACACGCACGCACACACACACGTCCGGCGGTAAATCAAATCTTTAGTCCCCGCACACAAACAGTCGTATAACGCATTGACTATTATACACAACCTTATCCGTAACACAAGCCGACTGCTGCTCGGGTTTGGTTTTTTTCAACGGGTTTGTCGTTTCAACGAGTGTGTCTCTGTGTTTCAGAGTTCAGCCGTCGCTGGTGCACGCTGAACGACGGCAGCTTCAGCTACTACGAGAGCGACAAGAACTCCAACCCCAACGGGACGCTGAAGGCAACGGAGATCATGTGTCTGGCGGTCAGCCCGCCTGAGAAACACGGGTACCTATCAGATAGCGGTCTGTTACGTGACGGGGGGGAGCAAGATATGGAAGAGGGGACCACAGGGCGGCGTGAGGAGGAAGTATAAAGAGAGAAAGTGAACAAAGGAGAGAGGGGAGGGGGGGGGGGGGGGGGGCGGGATATATGACATGCACCATAGGTATGTCGTTCGCACCCCAGGGTACCTGTGCTCCCTCAGGAAAGCACAAGTATTTACGTATTTACATGTAAATTACAAATGTTCTCGCTGAACCACTTGCGCACGCCAAATGAAGTGTTATATTGAGGCTCTTCTCTTCTCATATGCTTCTGTTGATTTTTCCCTGTCTCTGTCTCTCTCTCGCTGTCCCCCCTCCCCCTCCCTGCCTCCAGGTATGACCATACCTTTGAGCTGTACTCTGACTCAGACCGCCTCTATTTGTTCGGCACCGATGACCCAGAAAGTCACAAGGAATGGGTCAAGTCTATCGCCAAGGTAACCAGCGGTCTAGGGTTTTGTGGTCGGCTCTCTTTTTGTTTGTCGCCGCATTCTTCACATTCGCCGGAGAGTTTATCCCCTTTAGCAGCCGACAGCCGCCAAACTAAATGGCAAATGTTATGACAGTTAGACAGTGCATTAGGTTTTGCGCTATAAGCAAACGGCAACGTGAAACTTTGGTAAACACATCTATTATTGGGGGCCTTCATGAGGTTCCATATGATCCAATACACAATAACTACGTGCATTTGTTGTCATTTTATTAGAGAATTACAATGTACCGAAAGAGTCTACCTTGCACGTTAAAAAAAAACTGAATTAAGACCTTCTTTCCTTTTGTCAGACCTTCATCCCGGCCAATGCGGAGCCTCTGCTGAGGTTGGGATTCGAGCGAATTGGTCGACTCAAATACAAAGACGGGTTGAACCTGCAGACGCCCAAGGTCGGGTGGTTCGCTTTGGTGGACTCCACCCTTTACGCCTACCTGGACAACAGCCAGGGAGAGGAGATCCACCTCCGCAAGCTCCTAGAGCTCTGTGAGTTAAAAATCTGCTTCCTGGATGACACGCATCTCAATTCACTATAAGTTGCTTTGGATGAAAACGCCTGCTAAATGCTAATGATGATGGTACTAAAAGTAACTGGTACAACAAAAATAGTCAGGGTGCAGTGGGGAATCATTTTGTAAACGTTGATTAGTTTTGATTTCCAGAACATACAAGGGGAAAGGCAAACCCGCGGTCATGATGTGAATTGTTAAATGGTCTGGGTCTGATCCAGGTCGGGTGGATAATGTCATGTTTTTTTGTCTTCTTAAAGCGATCCAAAATGACAACGAGGTGCTGGTCCTGGTGGAAAGGGGCAGGTGAGAGAAAGGAAACATTTCTATTTATTTTTTTAAAGGGAAGGGACTTCTTTGACCTTTCGTCCTCATGACCTCTGGTGGGGTTGGAGGTGGAGGTCAGTTTAAACATCCTCTCTTGGCTGGTAATCACGGCTCCTTGTTAAATTTGTTTAATGACAAAGGTGTTCTATTAAATACTGTACTATTGAATGTTTTACATATATTAACAGTTTTTGTTTATATATATACAGTATGTATATATATATATATATGTATATATGTATATTTATATGTATATTTACAATCTAAAAATGTAGACATATGGGCGCAAACAACAAATGGGAACAGATTATCCATTGTGTTCCTAAGTCTGATCTCTCCATTCACATTTCTCTTCCTCCCACTCCCTTTCTCTGCTCTCCCGCTGTCCCTCTTCCTGTGTCCCTCTCTCCGCGTGCTCCTATTTATCTTCCACGCCCTCCTCCCTTCACCTCTTCACCCTCTCCCACTCGCTCTCTCGCTCTCTCGCTCTCTGTTGTTGTCCCGTGGTGCCAGGACTCTGTACATGGAGGGGGAGAGGAAGCTGGACTTTGCGGGCTGGTGCAGCGCCATCCAGAGCGCCGCGGGCAGCGGCGGGGACACCCTGAGCCAGCAGCAGCTGACGGACACGGACATACCCGTCATAGTGCACAGCTGCATCGGATACATCACCCAGTGTGGTGAGCCCTTTGGCTTTTTTCTTTTGTTTTGACGGTCCCTAGAAATAGACCGTCGCACTGCGAACGGCAGAAAGTGACAGAAAATCCACGAGCATGAGTCTTTGTCCGGAATGACCCTGAACTGAACTGAACCGAGTTGATAAAGTCTGCTGTGTAAGGATTACGGTGCACAACAACACACGACGAAACACACACACACACACACACACACACACACACACACACACACACACACACACACACACATTTTCTCTTTACAGATAAACAGTAGTAGCGTCCATATCGTGTGTGGTTATTACATTGTGTGTGCTCTCACGTGACTCTGATTGTAGAAATTTTGGGTCTCCCATTCTTCCTCCCCATCGGTGCATTTCATTCTGGTTGTCCTTGCCGCCCCTCCCCCTCTATATCCCTGTGACCCGGCCTTTTCCTTCACCCTAGTCTCCTGTCTCCTGAATGATGAAAGATGGTGTGTAAAAGAGAGTGTGTGTGCCGCTGTGCGTGAGCGCCGCTAGAGCTTGCCGTCTGGAATGTTAATCCAATTGGTCAGGGAAAACAGCGCGGCACCTAGCGTGGTCTCACCTCCGCATTTACATATACGAGAACCAGGATTTACCACGTCATAAGGGTGTAATGAGCCTCTAATGCTGTGAGCCCGTCTTGGACCCGGTGCACCGGGTTATGCGATTTGCATTCACGTGGATCGAATGTATAAACACGCGTACGTTGGACACGTGACCCCCCCCGAGCCGCTCTGCGATTGGCAGCCGCCGGGTTGACGTCCGAGTCTGTGAGAAAATCTGCATAGCTATTAAAGTCTTTCTGGCGGGCGCCTCTGACTCACCCCCTCTAATCTAAATTGGAAATGACGAAAATTAAATCAATGCAAAAGATATGCTCAGGAATACAGGAGATTGCCCCCGCATACCATGGGCTACGTAAAATCCCTGCAGCGGTTCTACTCTGCCCTTCCTTTCTTTCAGGGCATCTGTCCTTTGTAACACACGCCAGGAGGGTCGCCTCTAGTGGTGACTCCCGGCAAAAGGTTTCCGGGTTCGAACCCCAATGTCCGCACCCTACCTGTTTTCTTAAAGGAACACTTCACCCATTTGCATTAAACGTTGTATCGTTAGTCATATTTTTGAACGGTCGTGCAACATTCACTCATTTTCCCCTGAGACGGGAGAAATCCGTATTTACCTCTCACACTTCCTGGTTCAAATGACGTAAAACGACAATTTGTACTAGGAAGTGTTTTGGGGGGGGGTTCTAGTGACGCAAAAATCGTCGTTTTACGTCATTTGAACTAGGAAGTGTGAGAGGTAAATACGTATTTCTCCCGTCTCAGATCACAAATGGGTGAAGTGTTCCTTTAATGACAACTGCAAGTTGCTTTGAATGAAACCAAATGAATAAATATGAAATACCCTTGTATGCGTGTCTGCATGAAGGCACAAAAAAGCCCTCATAAACTGTTTATTAATGTTTGTTCCCATTGTTCCCTGGCGTGCGTGCGTGCTTGCATGTGTGTTTGGCGTGCGGCGCTGCGCAGGGCTGACCTCGGAGGGCATCTACCGCAAGAGCGGCGTGAACTCGCGCG
>JAOPHQ010004608.1:87500-121052 GCA_030340625.1 Merluccius polli | reverse complement strand
CATTGACAGTGGGATGAAAAAAGTAAAAACACAGGCGTGTCCTGACTAATTTAAAAGGGGTGGCCAATCAAAGCCCCCCACCGGACACACCCCTGGGTGCAAGCCACCTTTCCACAGAAAATAACATACATTAACCACTGTGATGGGTACTTTGCACTGCACATTTCCATTTCCAAAATCAAAACAGCCCTCTTAAGGCTTCGCCCCAAACATGTGGAGATTCACGGTGGACCGCTGTGACGTCAAGGTGACAAGCATTCATAATCATAACGTCACAACACCATCATTTTTTGTTGCTTGTTATGTCGTATAGGAGCACGCGGCGTCTCGCTATCGCCCTCCCACGCGTCTTCTCCTTGCGGGCCGTTGCCTCAACGCTCATGCGAAACCTCGCCGCCGCTGCGAGGCCGCTAGATGGCTTGCCAGCCTCACGCCGAGCCAAGCCTGTCATGTTGCAAAGCCCACTGGAGGGAATCGCTTTAACGGTTCTTGAAGAAGCCAAGGCGGCCGTCACGCCACATACTTCTGCCTAGGACTGTTGATCATTTGTAATTGAATTTTGGATGGAGCGCGTGATGAGGAATGGCAATTTGTTGACGCGTGTTGCTCTATCGAGTGGAAAGTTGTAATTTATACGCAGGCCGTATAGTGGTATAATAGCAATGGCCTTGGGATGATGAAGAATTATGCTCCCGGTTGATGTCAGACATTTCTTTTTTTGCTGATTATTTTTCTGGTATACCATTTTGAACTCTCATAGCCTAGCTCAGTTGAATAATGTTACATGACATGGCCTATGCCATATATGATATGATGTAGGCCTATACAAATATCAGCACACGTAGCCTATAATGTATTTTAATATATCAGATTCATAGTAGACTATTGAGGCACATTTTACTTAATGACCACTCCCAAGTGTTGCTAGCTGGGGCGCCGTTCATGAAGTGATTTAAGGAGATGGGAAACCTGACTGTTAATCAATAAAACGTTTGGAGGAAATACGTCTATCCTTGGGATGCACCAGAAAGCCACTGGTGTGTGGATGGCCGGTTTGGAGACTGATGCTTTTAAGGTTTAAAATGTACCAAAAGTTAGATTTTCACCAAACAGCAGTTCCTGTGCTCTCTACTGACACCTGCTGGTGCAGCTGAACCTCACCTGTTCCCGAGTGACAGGCCCATACAGACATGTTGGGAAAAAGCACCACACAATCCACTTCACAATTCATTTCCTAACTTTGAATTGAAGCTATTTGAATATTAGTTCACTTAGTTGAATATCATTAAGTGTATAATGTTTAAAACCTTTCTGAAACAATATTTGAGGCCTAGACCTGTTGTGATGCTTTTTTTCCATAGAGCTTCACATTCTCAAGGAGCGTGAAGCTGCATCTGTTTTCACCTGTTTATTGAACACATGTCGATTAAGACAGGGAACACAGCGTCTTGCTATATGGATATTCTAACAGTGTTTAATGCAACGTATATCCTGTACCGGTGATAAAGAGTAATATATGATTGGCTTCCCACCAAATGTAATGCTGCTGAAGTGCCTTTGTGCCAGGCACTAGACCTTAGAATGCCGATAGCTGTTTATTGCCCTCTTCATTCACATGCATTTACTAAAGAAAATATATATGTAATGGTAATGGTGCTTGACTCCCAGCCATAAGGTTGTGGGTTCGAACCCCAGTGTCCGTGGTCTACCTGTAGGCATGACGCCCAACCCCCACCTACCCAATAATCATATGCACCTAAAATGCACTGTAAGGGACAGCGTCTGCTTATAATGCAGTAATAATGTGTGTGTGTGTGTGTGTGTGTGTGTGTGTGTGTGTGAGTTGACATGCCATGCACTTATGATGGAACATGCAGGGAAACAAACACATGAAGTGTTTCTGGATGTAATGGCTTATAGGACTATGAATGGGAAGAGGTGCAGTTTATTAAAATGGGTATAAGATACATAAATGTATCTTTTATCATTGAATGCGTCGACACACTGACACATACACACACAACTGGGGCAGAATACTGGCAAAATGTTTTAATCGGTCCAATATAAGTAAGAGTGTTGTCTCAGTGCAGGTGCCAAACAACAACAACATCAAGCAGTTATGTGTTCAGTATATGTACAGAGTGAACGTTGGCATGTCGAAGTATACGCAGGCCATGGAGAAAACACGACCAAAAAGGGGGTTTCAAAGGAAATAAAAACGAAAGGAAAAAAACAACAACAAATAACCTCAGTGAGAGGGGCGTGGTCTGAATCGAAGGTAAATGATACCTCTAATTTCTCTAAACAGCAGCGACGGGAAAAAAACACAAGCCAATAGTCAAAAACACAAAAGACATGAAAAATTTAAATCCCAAACGAAAACGATAACACACAGATAGATGACCGTTGTTAATTCTTCATTTCAAATTGACCACAAAAAGAAAGTCACTTAACAAAACATACTGGTTTATATTTTTTTATATTTATATATCTAAAGTGCATTATAGTACAAAAATATAGAAGGTCAGCAGCACCTTGATACAATTTACAAAATAAATACACAATTCAGACAAAAATAAATTACCGCAAATCATTTTAAACTGGTAAAGTCAAAATAAAAAAAAGAAAATGCAAGGATTCACAAAGATTCAAATCTGTTGTCTCACAGATCATCAAATAATGTTTAATCATATTTTTTTTTAATATATTGTCATCATTGTCACTATCCGGCTGTATTTAGAATATTTACAGGCAATAAATATGTTCCTATTACTTTCCTAAACAATCACAATTACAGAAGACTGTAACATGAGTTTATAGGTGTCCATGTTAACTTTCTGCAGGATTCTGGAAGGAGAGAGAGAAGAGAGAATGACATTCAGTTAGTTTATTTTATTCTTCAGTTTCTTGTGTTTAGCCAAACATATGCTAACTAACACTCAGGTAGTGCAGTCATCTAAAAGCAAAACTTATGGGCATACTACTTGTAAAATGTATTCAGGACTGAGTATTCACTTGAATGTTGTGAGAGTGTGTGTGTGCACACGCGCGTGTGTGCCTTTGTTTGATGCGCGTCCACACAATACCCCCAACGTTTTATGAGCTGGGTGCTGAGTAAGACGTCGGCCATTTGCACAGGTGTTTGTAATCACGTCAAAGAGACACCTCACTAAGCAAACAGGCTAAGGTTCGACATCAAACGGTCCTTGAATTTATCTGGGCGGAAACAAGAGCCGGCAGGCAATGGGAAATGTGTGTGTGCCTTGGATCTGTTTATGTGTCTAAGCTAGTTCCTAGTTTACAGAGAGAGAGAGAGTGTGTGTGTGTGTGGGAGAGTTTGTGATGGAGTTTGTGGGTGTGTGTGTCTGTGTGCGCACATATGTGTGCGTGTGCATGTGCGTGCGGCGTGTGTGTGTGTGAGTGTTGCAGCTGCCACGGTCACATGAGGGGTCTCACCTTTGTCAGAAGCTGACAGTGTTATCTCTGGGGGGGGGGGGGGGGGTGTAGTTTTAGTGTTGTGCCCTCTGTAGACCCCAGAGAGGCCTCCACCCCAGGTGGTAGCCACTCCCGGCCTCGTCCTGCGCCAGCCATCGCAGCGAGCGCGCCCTCCTCTTCCTCTTCTCGCCCTCGCGCCGCTTCCCCGACCGGCCCTTCTTCTTCTTCTTGCCCGACGTGCGGTCCTTGTACGCCTGCGACTTGTGGGTCTCCTGGGGCAGGTTGGTGCCCCCGCCGCCTTCCTCCTCCTCCAGCCGGAAGCTGAGGGGGAGGTTCTTGGTCCCGCCGGGGGGCTTGGAGTGCAGCGTGCTCCCCGTCGTGCTCAGGTTGATCGTGGTCGCCAGACCCGGGAGAACCACGCTGACGCCACCTCCGCCTACGGCACCGCCTACGGCACCGCCTACGCCGCCGCCGCCGCTGCTGCTGCTGCTCAGGGGCGGCCGCACCGGCAGCTCACGGATGGCGGCCGTGTGCACCTCGTGCAGCAGCTCCTGCAGCCACATGCGGCGCTTGAAGTCCTGCAACGTGCGGCCTTTGTCGTGCATGAGCTGGGCGTGGGTCACCGAGCGTTTCCTATGAGAGACACACAGAAAAACACAGGGGTCGAAAGGTTAGGCCAAGTGTTGCTTGTGAGGAGGCAGTCCTTTTAATTGGCCAGCAGAGGTCAGTGTCAACAAGCGGAAGAGTGCACCGTTTCACACGCTCCCACCTAGGCAAAAGCAGGCATCACAATTGAGATGAAGCAAAAATGAATGCAGGCTTTATGTGTGCCTTTTGTTGTTGTTATGGCATCCGAGACATGGCGATGTCTTCCTGTTTCGACGATTACAGTAATAGTATCCTGGCGACCGCCCGCAGTCCTCTAGTCTTCCCTTTTTACCCTGTCACTCCCGGTTGTCGTTGACAACACTGCTTTCATTGTGCACTATTCCCATTTTTTCTCTCTCCCTTATTTAAAATATTTTTCTGCTCCTGGATCCATGCAATGAACTCATGGGCTATCATCATAACATGATTAATAGAGCCAGGGGAGGGAAGCCTTTTCCAGGCTTGTTAAAGTGATACACGAGAGCCTACCTTGCCAAAGGGGTTCAGATGAGTTTTCCCTCTCTATTCGGAAAAATGGCAGGCCCCCCACCCCACCCCAACCCCCCCCCCCCCTCAAACGATAGTCCATTAACTATGCCTGACTATCACTGTGGCATTTGTGTAGTACAGTGTGGGGGAGTAAGGGGGAGTAGCCCTTATATCCTAAGGGCTGTCACTTTTCATTAAAATCCACTAACTTGCGCTCATTCCTCGCGGCGAGAGAGTTACCGTAGGTGTTAAGTTTTTTGTATTTTTTCTACGCCCGCCGCCAAGTACTTGTGTGTTCCCACAGCGAACGAAGATGACTTTAGCCACTTACTCTTTAGTTTTATTTGACTTTCTTCCCTCTTCCTAAAACAAAAACAAACGAACGTCGCCATACATGCCACACACACACATCTACACACACCATCATCTCGTCTTCACCCTTCAGGGCCTTAAATGTTTAGAAAGGACGACTTGGTGGACGACCCCCGGCGACCTCTTGCTGTGTGAGGCCGCTCGACGGAGACGACCACGCCATCCGCCTTTTGACTAGGCTTATTTCTCCTGCCAGGATTCACCTGTGACCTGTTATCTTTTCAGGTGCTGTGTGTGTGTGTGTGTGTGTGTGTGTGTGTGTGTGTGTGAGAGAACGCCAACGGGGCTTCTCATGCCTAGCTCTTTGCTTTGCCCGGGTGTCTTGTTACCCAGGCCCAAATTCTAAGGAAAACACGAGAGAGAGAGCGAGAGAGAGAGACAGAGAGAAAGAGAGAGAGAGAGAGAGAGAGAGAGAGAGAGAGAGAGAGAGAGAGAGAGAGAGAGAAAGATAGAGAGAGAGACATAGAAAATGAAGGGCGGGAAAAGAACAGTGTGTGGAGCTCGGCGTGGCTCTGCGGTGCGTGGGAACGGCGGAGATAGCGCTGGACTCGGCGGCATTAGCGCTGGACTTACAGCGCTATCTCAGGTGTCTTGAACACATAAACCTAGCAAAGCCTCGACGAAGACGTTTGTGTGCTGATGAGCTAGCTAGCTAGCTAGTTAGCGGTGGGATGGATGAGCTAACAAACCAAACACACACACACACACACACACACACACACAAACTGATCGTAGTGTCGGTTCACTTTGATCTCAAGTGGTGGTGTGTAGAAATCTTCTGGCAAGGATTT
The DNA here is from genome assembly GCA_030340625.1 of Merluccius polli. Taxonomy (NCBI): domain Eukaryota; kingdom Metazoa; phylum Chordata; class Actinopteri; order Gadiformes; family Merlucciidae; genus Merluccius; species Merluccius polli. The sequence continues at coordinate 115,317 of JAOPHQ010004608.1, read as the reverse complement.
GGGGTATTGGTTGACTTTGTCCAGCCGTTACAGTGAAATAAACTGTCAGCACAAACACAATGAGCCGTGTATTGAACATAAACTCGAGGCTCAGCTTTTTTCACCCCAAAACATTTTTTCTTCACATTACATCAAGCCCAACAAGGTAACATAATCCTCCATTCCCAAATAATGCTCCTCCCAAATACAATAGTCCACAGTCATAAGTTGTCCTCCTGTGGTTGTTTATAACCCATATGTCTATTTCCCATACGCAGACGTCACTCAGTAGATTTGGTCTTTCTTCTGAGCTCTAATAATAATGATGACGACGTCGAAGAGGAAACTCCCCCACCAGAACACGACCTTCTGGAAAAGCTGGATAACGTTGCGAAACGCCGCGGCGACGGCTGGGCCTTGGCGAGGCCCATGTTGTTGTCGTTGTTGTTGTTGTTGTTGTTGTGCATAGGCGGGGTCTGCGCTCCCCAACCAACGGCCATGTCATTTACAGCTGGGTGGGATTCGTTCTCTCTTTTTTATTTAGTTTGCCAGCTGATTGAAGTCCTGGCTCGACGCTTGGGCCCGTAGTCAAACCAAACATCAGCCTCTCTCGCTTCCTACGGCTTGGGTGGCACTTCGCCAGAATATATTGATTGCACACATTTCTGCACGCTGTTCCCAGGCCTTTTGGGGGGGGGCGGTTGGGTGGGTGGGGGTTTCTTTCTGATGTGTGTGTGTCGGATGACAGGAAGGACATACTTGGCGGCGATACGCTATCGTTCGGTCCCCCCGCTTCGCACACACACTGGGGCCTTTGTGCGCGTTCTAAGCGCGACAATGCTCATCGCTTATTAATGATCTGCGGTTATTGTGTTGATATTGTTGTGTTTGAGCGACGCTCGGAGCGAATGACGAGACCGGAGCGAGGAGGAGGGATTAAAGGATTCGTGGCAACGGGAGATCAGGTGTCGGCCTTCGGTCTCAAGTTTTCCGTCATTACCGGGTGAGTTTGTGAAGAGTACTGTAAAGCCTTCTTCAGCTACTGCCGGTTTGTCACACACACACACACACACACACACACACACACACACACACACACACACACACACACACACACTCACACAAATGTTTTTCTTTCTCCTCGGGTGGCATACGCTCTGGGCCTCGCAATCCCATTAAGAGAACATCACACAACGTGTTTCCCCTGACACAAGCATAACAGGCCCAACATGCTGCCCCCCCCCCCCCCCCACACACACACACACACCCTAGACCCCCTCCTATTGCTAATGGGCTGCCCCGAGTCGTCTTAGAATAAACGCACCTTACCGGCGGTGACATGGGCCGAGGCATGGTTTTAATAAACGTAAGTGCCCCTCTCCCTCCTTCTCTCTCTCTCTCTCTCCCCCTCTCTCTCTTTCTTCATCTCTTATTCCCTCTCTCTCTCCCCCCTCCCTATCTCTCCCTCCCTCTCTCTCTCCCCGCCTCTCTCTCTCTCTCCCCCTCCCCTCTACCCCCATCTCTCTTTCTCTCTCTCTCTCTCTCTCTCTCTCTCTCTCCCTCTCTCCCCCCATCTCTCTCTCCCCATTTCTCCCTCACTTTCGAACCAGGTTTACAATGGCTTTGACCTAATGCCTTTCAGATGTAAAAGCGTTCTTAAGCATCATTTAGTGGGTATGAAAAAAGAACAGAAAAAAAAAACCTCTTGGGGGATGGAAATGATCCCGGTATGCGATATTAACATGAGAAATGGGGAGGAGAAGAAAGACCGGAGAAGGGAAGAAATCACACAACGCGTCAAGGTTAACGTCTCGCGTTGGCCCAATATCGACTTCGCCCTTTGAGTTCCCTACTCTCCCACCGCCCCCCCCCCCTGCCCACCCCACACCCTCCACCCTCCTCCCTCCACCCTCCACCCGATCCCGCTTTATTAAAACCTGATTCTCCCAGCAGCTAAGATACACCAAAACAAAAGTATGAGAAGAAAAGCAAGAAAAACACAAACAGAAAAAAAAAGCTGATATTGGCTTTCCAAAAGTGTGTGTGTGTGTGTGTGTGTCTCCTGATGCATGTTTTGCACTCTCAGAAGATGAAAGAACATTGACTCTGCTAGGCATAATATACTGGAGCAGGAGCTGCTGGTTGTGCTTGGTACCGAGCCTAGCCATACATCAACAGTACCCCCCCTCCACCCCCCAGACAAATAAGAGCAGGTAGAAGAAGCCCACACGAGTCGAGCACAGAAGAAGAACCCCCCCCCCCCCCCCCCCCCGTCCGTCCGTCCGTCCTTGCTATTACCAATGAAGGTGTAAAAAGAGGACATCAAACAAAGACTTTTTTGTATGTGTCCCTCTACACCCCCCCACCCCCCAGCCGCCCCACCCCGCTTGTCGAGAGTCGGCGCTGGGATGGTGGCGTGGGGGGGTAGTGTGTGTGTGTGTGTGTGTGTATGTGTGTGTGTGTGTGGCGTGGGGGCGGGTGGGGGGTTGCAAGGAAACATCTCGTCTCCAGTGGGAGAGGGTGAAAGGGGGGAGCACCAGCTTGTTGGTTGGTTGGCGGAGCGGCAAGCGATGGGAGAGACGAGGGGAGGGGAGGTGAAAGAGGTTACAGTGTTGGCCGTTCTCTTTATCACACTTTCCTTTCCCACACACACACACACGGGCGCGTACACACACACACACACACACACACACACACACACGCACGCGCTCTCTCTGACACTCGCTCACACACACTTCCTCCCCTAGGTAAACACACAGGTGGGCGAAGGCTATCAAAACAGCTGCCGGCACGTCTCACAAATGAACACATTTTCCATGCTATTAGAGGCAACACATTCGCTCGCCCACCAAGCGTGGCAACTTGTGTGTATACATGAATAGAGCCAATTTTTACCCCCCCCCCTCCTCCCCTCCCAAATGTATCCATATCTTGTTTTCATGAACAAAATATTGTATTCATTTCATTCATTTGTTTTTGATGAAGATTTCCCACCCACTCCGCTGTCTTTCGAGTGTGTGAACCGCATTAAGTTTAAAAGCATGTTTCATGTGGTATGATCTTTGAGTCATGTGTTTTTTTCAAAAAGTGGGTCCATCGTTAATCATAGAACAGGCAGGTCAACAAACACAAAGTGCAAGGTCAACGTTTTTCTGGGGACTTACATTCTGCCGCTCAGGGCGTCGATGGGGCGTCCGTAGTGCGGTACCGGCGAGCAGAGGAGGAACAGGGCAAAGCACCATTGTTGTAGCGCTCTCCTGGAGCAGAACATCTTGGGACCAGATTTCTGTAGCGAGAGGAGGGGTGAGGGGGGGGGGGGGGGGGTGGAGGGGAAAGGTCAAACGGGTCAGCGACGGTGACTCAAACGGCCCTACCGTCGATTTGCCATCGTGACTGAAAGCCTCGTGTGTCAGCCTACACGGTGGTGAAAAGCGTTTGAAAGGAGAAGAAGAAAAAAAAAAAACATTTAAACTTCTCTCTTCTCTTTTTTAAAAAAGCTAACCCAAACAGACTCCTGTTATTTCTGGCCGATATCTCCCTACACACTGTGTAAGTGTTTATTTGAGCTTCAGTTGAAATGATTAGCATACCCAGCTTCATGCTATTACCCAGCAGACAGACGCAGTAATGCCAACATAGACGGGGCGACCACAGCCTTAATTGAACTCAAACCAATCCAACATGTTTTGGGGGAATATACAAATTCCATTGAGCCCAATTTGCCACAACAAAAGCCAACAGAAAACCAAACAAGCCATAGAAGAAAACAGCCATGAACTTACTTTCCCAAAGAGGATGGGTCTGTCATGCAAATGACAAGACAAAAAAAAGTATGAAGATTGAAAAAGTGTTTTTTTTTCTATCCAAGTAATTAGTGTCCTTGCTAACAAGAACACGAGCAAAAAGGAAGTTGCAATGAAAAAAATAAATAAAATATCCAAAAGTTGTTCTTTCTTTCTTGTTCTTGCTCTTTTGTCTTCAGTCCATTCAACTGAACTTTTTCTCTCTTCTCCTCCTTCAATAATGTCCCAAAGTGAACTAAAAGTGAAAATGTCCACCACAAAAACCGCCCGAAAACAAACGATCCCGAGAATAATAATAATACAAAAAAAAAAAAAACGACGAAAAAAGAAACAGAAAAAGCGGTTTGAATTGAATTGAAGATTGCGTTTGAAATTGAATAGCGGCGGTGGTCCTCCTCTCCCAGACCAGGTGTGCTTTCGGCCGCTTCTTCTCCTGTTCTGAAGAGGAGGAGGAGGAGGAGGCGAAGGTTCTTTGGAAGTTCTCTGAGTAGCTGGGAGGCTGACCTCCTCCTAGTCCCCCGTCACACACACCAGAGCTGCAACAGCAACCAGTTGAGTGGGAGCGGCCCGGGAGGCTGAACCACTGGCACTGATGGGAAAGTTTGCTGCATGCTGTCTGAGTTTGTGTGTGTGTGTGTGTTCAGTATGTGTGTGTGCGTGCACGCGCAAACACACATGTGTGCAATATATGTGTGTGCAGTATATGTGTGTGTGAGAGAGAGACAGAGAGAGAGAGTGTGTGTGAAGTATGTGTGTGTGTGAAGTGTGTATATGTGTGTGTGCAGTATATGTGTGTGAGAGACAGAGAATGTGTGTGTGCAGTAAGTGCGCGTAGTGTGTGTGTGTGTGTGTGTCTGTGCATGCGTGTGTGCAATATGTGTGTGTGTGTGTGTGTGTGTGTGTGCATGTGCAGTATGTGTGTGTGTGTGATAGAGAGAGAGAGAGAGAGAGAGAGAGAGAGAGAGAGTGTACTGTATGTGTGTGTGCAAGAGGAGGAGGATTTATCATGAGAGAGGCAGGGCCCTGAGGATGCCTCTGTCCCCCCCCACCTCCTGCTTTTTGAGAGCAGCTCTCTCCTATGTGTGTGTGTGTGTGTGTGTGTGTGTGTGTGTGTGTGTGTGTGTGTGTGCGAGTGCATGCTAAGCACAGTTGCTGACTTCCCTTTAGCAGTAGGAGGACTATGTGAGAAAGACAGGGGCTGTTGTGTTTTTTTTTTTGTCCATTCTTTTCCACAAGAATGGACCTATAGGAGGTCGGCAGGTAGGTGGCGCCCAAGCAACAGAAGTCTAACCCCAACCAGTTTGAGACGTTGAAGTTGTGAGCGTGAGTGTGCACACGTGTGTGTGTGTGTGTGTGTGTGTGTGTGTTGAATATTCCCATCATCCAAGTGTGACTGCTGACACCCCAACAAAAATGGCTTTGGGGGATAATTAGAAGCATTCTTTACATCCCAAAGTGGTGATTTGGTTAAATGTGCTAAACCACTTGGGGCGAATCGTGTGTGAGTGTTAAGACTCCAAGAGAGCGAGGAGCTTCAGAAACGTAACTATCGCCTTATAAACTGACTTTTCCGAAGAAATAAAAAAAAAAACTTTATCAAAAGAGACTTATTTAATAGGTGCCCACGTACTTTACGATCACCTGGGGGCTTGGGGTTCGGCACACGGTGTCCAAGTGTTTTTTTCCACTCTGAGCTGAAGTCGGCCGTATTGCGTCACAGTATACGTTGATACATGCTCCGCGCGTGTCAGACCGAATGGCGACTGAGCGGGCCATTGTTGGCCTTTAAGCACCAGCTGTAAACGTGTTTCTCGTGAACCTTGCCTTCACAGCGAACGTCAGCAAGCGCCTCTTGAGTCGGCGGTGGGTTCTCTACATTGTCCCCCCACTCTCTTTAGCTTGACCTATTGGTTGGTTGTTGGCGGTGACCGCGGTCAACGTAAAGGCATGTCCCTTCAGACACGAGTCTCTCCTATTGGGTGCGTGGAGTGAGACCCCAAATGCTGGGCTGCGTGGGGAACATTGGGACTTTTGGGTGGCGCTTTTGTGTCGTAACCCTAAAGAAATGGCAACTGCAACTGCGTGGGTCAGTGACACTTGCTTTTTGGTTGATCAAGATGCATTAGGGGGGTGGAGGGTAAAAAAGATCAATGAAATCTCACCAACTTGGTGGGATAAAAGCCCCCCCCCAAGTGATTTCATAGCTCATGTGTGACTCAGATAGATGTGGATTTGTGTAGATTTCAGTGACACACAATGTGATTTAGTTGTGTGTTGTACAGACTGTTGTGGGGTTACAGGCCGAAGGCCCCCACAGCTGGAATACATTGCTGATATTTCAGCACGTCAATCAGAGCACCGGCGTGGAGCAGAGCCCGCACCACAACGATGTGACTGACTTACTGCAAATGTTAACAGTGGGAAAACACACCAGGACCTTGCTCTCTATGACTGGACCCATTAAAAAAGAGAAAAAACCTTGGGTAGAGGTTTTTTTGGTTGCTAGTTTGAAGGGGAAAATCTACCAGAAGGCAGCAATAAACCTCATTCAATAGATCGACTTACTGTTGGATTTGTTCTCCATGGCCGGCCAATGGAAGCCCTCAAAAGCCAAATGAGCGGCAGTGGCATAAACATTATTCAGTAGGAGTAGTAGATAGCTATAGTTAGCTATCACATTGATCAAGCTTCCCTCCTGCCTGATGCAATACATTAAGAGAGATTTCATATTTATCCGATACTTTCTTACTTGTACAGAGACCCAGAGTGGGGAATTTTCCTTGTAACCGCTATTCGCTTTCATCCCTGAGGGTCTTCTGGAGACGCTCAACAAGAGGAGGACAAATGAAAGGTCAAAGATCAACCGGATGACTGCTTCCAAACATTATGACGCGCATTGTGGATGCACTCCAAGGTTGTTTAAATGTGTTCCTTAGCGACGTCCAGGGTTTCCAAAAGGGGGGATGACAAATTCTCCCATGAATGGAAATCCTATATGCGTACATAACAGATTTTACCGGGGTTGTGTGCGCGGATGTAGATATTTATCGGGTCTTCCCTGCATTTCTGACTCAACACCGGCTCTGCGAGCCAAATACATTCAAACTATGTTTTCAATTTAACCAACTTTCCCCCCCCCCTTCCAAACCTCCGGGCATGGCGACTTTTAGAGTCTCATGGCATGTCCTTTATTATGTCCCAAAATAGTGACTTTGCACTTAAAGGTTACTTAAAGACTCACACAATGGATGCATTCTTCTTCTTCATTTTGCTAAGTAGGTAAATGACTAGTAGTAGTGCAAGTTGGCATCAACGTCTGGGACCTGAGGTGGAGGATCTGACAGGGCAATAAACCTGTATGGCGAACCCTGCAAGTGCCTCTTATTAACGTTGAGAGAGCCCTGGCCATGTCCTCCTAGCTTGCATTTGCTTCTTTTTTGCAGGAGTTTGAAAGCTCATTTTGGGAAAAAAAAGTCTCAAAAGATTCCACTGTTTGGACGCTACTTACTTTACCTGCACGTAAGCAGGTAAAGGAGAAGACGAAGCAAAAGAAGAAGTTAAAAAAAGAGTAAAAAATCAGTCTTTCCTGGCAGCGAACGCTGTATGGGGTCGGAGCCAGGAAAGCTGTTTTAGATTCACAGAAAATTGCCGCGTCTTGGCAGAGCGCAGCATACACAAAACAAATGTCTGCTTTAATCTTGCGACTTCATCTTTGCTCCCCTCCTCTCCCACCTTCTCTCCCTTACCTCTGAAAACAATTCCCTCTCACAAAGGCTAGCACTGTTACCCCCTTATCCCTAAGTGCTAATTCTGCCACCCGGTAAGGCCGTCCCTAGAGGGGCTAATTCACTCTAAAGACTCTGATCTCAGTGCGATGGGCTCTGGATTCACTCTCTCGAAGAACATGTAACAAACCATCGCTGCTGGGCAACTTTTAGCAAAACTGTTTGCAAGCCTGAACCCTGTGTTGCATAAACGTTATGGTTGTGGATCTCGCCAACACAAAAAGCATATTAAAAAAGTAATCTTGCATCGTAGTCATTTGTTAGTGTGTTGTAAGTGTAGTCATGGTAACCCGATGAAACATCAACCAATTAAATTAATGCCATGTTAAGCTGAGGGATTTGTGTCCAAGTGATGGGGAGAGCGAGAAGGGGACTTGGGTGGGGTGGGTCTGATCAGCCCATGAACGGATGATTGATGGGACATGGGGATTGCTCTATGCTGGAGTCGGGATGAGGCTTGCACCGACACCCTAAACACCCCAGCCGTTATCCATCTCAGGGGTGGCCTCTCTCTCTCTCTCTCTCTCTCTCTCTCTCTCTCTCTCTCTAACCTTTGGCTTACCTCTGGCCCTCAATTATCTTGGTGGTGACATATTTGAATAATGGATACAGCATTTTTTAAAATCATTTTGGACTGGGGCTACAGGGTGTTTTTTTTAAATTTATTTTTGGCTTGGACTCAAGGAAGTGGAGAGAGAACAGAAGAATTTCATTCATTCACTTCGACCGAAGTCACATTTGCAATTGGATGTCGAAAGTCAAACTCTTGCTATCTTTTTCGTTTGCTCTCCCTCTCCCTGCCCTCCCCTTTGCTTTGGTAATATATTGTCCACATTGCACTACATACACACAGCTACCACCACCGCTACCACCACCACCACCACCACAAAAATGCATGCTTACTACTGCGCTGTGACCACAGGGAATAATTCCTCAGAGACATAAAATAGATTCCAGGCAGTCACATTTTTTGAATACCTTTAGGGTTGTTGTTTTTTATTAGCAAGTTTAACCCCATGACCAGTTGTCGACCCGGCAACGTTGGTAAAAAATTAACTGAAAAATGAATGGAAAACAGATCACTTTTCTTACTTTTTTGTTATTGTGGATTTGGAATTGATGAGAATCCAACAACAAGCTGATCTTACAATGGCGAAATCCAAAAAGAGATAGATTTTATACTTTCTTTATACCACTTTATACTACTAAATGCGAAAAGTCAAATCAAATTGAACTTTTCTTTTCTTTTTTTTAATGTAATTATGGCATAATGATAAAATGATTATGAAGTATGCAAAGCAACCAAGTTACAATCATACTGACGAACCCAAGCCAACTTAATCCACCTAAATCATTCCTAGCTTGTTGTCCCTGGAGAACAACTCGTTTTGTGTCATCATGTCGTCTATCTTCTGCACCCTCACACAGTGTGTGTTCCTTACGAGCGTGTGGATCCCACAGTGTAAAATATGCATGCAGCGCAGTGAAGGATCAGTGGCTGTAAATGTTCCTGCCTGTCTGTATGTCTGTCTGCCAGTGTGTCTGTCTGTCTGCCTATCTGTCTGTCTGTATGTCTGTCTGCCAGTGTGTGTGTGTGTGTGTGTGTGTCTGCCTGTCTGTCTATGGATCAGATGACACTGGATTAGGTGTACATAATCCACTGGTGTGTCACACTTGGATCCCACCGAGGCAATGGAGTCCCTGCTCCCAATTAGGTCTGATTATGGTTAGCGCTTAGCTGCCAGTGGAGGGAGAGAGGGGGGGGGGGGGGGGGGTAGATAGATTGCGGTTTGGAGATGTTTTGATTAGCCAAAAAACTGTTCTCATTTGCCGTGCAGCGGGAAGGCACGTGACTTTGGTATGCCCTGCAACTTTTACCATAGAGGGGTAACATATTAGGTGTGTTTGTATAGCGGGGTTTTTGTTTTGCAGTCTGAAATGTACTGCCTTTAATTTATCGCTCACTACTCGATGCTTTGCCCAACGCGATATCGTTCAAAGTAAGCTTTTACCAGATGTAACAAATAATGAACATTGAATACAGACATTGTACAGACCTTCCCTTTGGAAATTAAGTGAAGCCATTCAATTAAGTACAGTATGTAAAGGGTTAAACAAGCTTTGAATATTAACTCGTTATGAATTATTACAATGATTCATTTTGATTCAGAGTTGCGTTTTCCGTCCCGATTCCAAACGTCTATCCTCTCTCTCTATATTTATTTACACATGAAATGCACAAATAAATACCCAACCAGACATGACAGCACATATTCCTGTAACTGACACGTTAAGGTCGTGGCGCAGAGAGTCAACAAAAAGCATTTCACCCTTTCCCAGACACCATGCCACTCACCTGATAGAGATGCCCTCTTCCCTCCTTCTTCCCTGTGTGCGTTACAATCACCAATCCAAAGGTGGGACTTGTCTTCACAAAAGAAAACAAAAACTCTTTCTCCTCGGATCACTGTCTGGAATGACTCTGGGTATCTCTTCCTAAGATCTTGCAGACACATACACACACACACACACACAATACACACACACACACACAAACACAAACACACCGAATGAGTAACAGAAACTAAGGGCAAGATCGTCTTGTGGTGCCAGAGGGGTAACCTCCAGAGGTCTGACTCAGGCTTCCTTTGCCCTGTTGTGAAGTTGGTAGGAGTTTGGGAATCTGTATAAAAAGAGGAGACTGGGGCCCTCCCTCTGACATCACGGGTCGGTCCTCATCATCATCATCATCACAAGCATCACGGCAGCACACGCCATGAACTGCATATGTAATTAGACGACGGAAGCTCTCTCTCTTGCTCAGTCACTCACTCGCTTGCTCTATCGCTCGCCTCCTCCTCCTCCCACTCACTTTTCCTTTGTTATTTAGCCTCGGTCGCCCGTTCCCATAAAGGAAGTTGACACACATGTGCACATGCACCCAGTCATGTGGCGCAAGGACACACACGCAGACACACACACACACACACACACACACACACACACATGCACACACACATACTTGTAAATGACTCACAAACACACACAGACTTATACAAATATACATAAAATATCCACATAAAAACATGACAAAACCCAACCACAGACACACACACATACCAACAAACATCGCAAACATGCGAATGAGTCACAGACGCACACAAACACTGAAAAATTCACTCTTTAATACCCATTAAAAGAAAACGCTAAGTTGTAGTTAGAATAGAATAGAAAGCCTTTATTGTCATTGTATAACTCTTCATACAACGAGATTAGCGGCGCTGCTCCTGCTGGCGCACTCTTTGTGAAGCAGTGACGCAGCAGCGGTACTTGGGAAATTTGGGAATTTTTTGGCGTCAAATGTTTTTCACTTTGTCAGTGGTTCTCAGTGTAGACGTTTCATTATTTCATTAGTTCATTATTATCTCTCTCTTTCTAGTAAATGCACGTCACTGAGGTATCACACCGAAACCAACACTGTATGCCGTCCCCACCTCAGAAGCCATGTTTAGCCAGCTCCCTAAACACTCGCCAACGTTGACTTGGGCAGATTAACGTTATCATTTAGAAACCCATTATGAAAACAACAGTGTTAGCACGTCGAGGTCACGTTGTCTGTGTTTTTGTCTGTCTCTTTTCCTTTTGGATTACAACTGTATTAAATAATAACTGTGTCCCCTCCCCTCAGACTAACCAGAGATGAGGGGGATGAGGAGAGAGGAGAGGCAGCTTCAAAAAGCAGCAGCAGCGGCGGCGGCGGCGGTGGTGGTGGTAGCAGCGGTCGAGCGCCTTCACGCCCACCCCTGTTTGCGTAGCGTCCCTCCTAATCTTGCTCTCCCAACGCTGCTGTGGCACGCACGCGCTCCCTCGCTCTCCAGTTTCCACCCGTGTGTCTCGTCTGGCCTGAGGTTCGTTTCTCTATGTTTAGCGAAAAATAGGGGGGTTCGTCTTGGGGTTTGTGCACCAGCGGGTCAACCGTCTGACTCCCCCTGTTCTTCTGACTGGCAGATCCAGACGTCTCCTTAGTCTGATGACATCACAGCTTCACAAGCTCTGTCAATACTGGTGAATGTAGAACGGTATTTATTAATATTTATAAAGCTGTGTCTTGGTCTTTCTCAGTGTATCTTGATCTAGGGATAGAGTCTGGTGATAACAAGAGGGCTCAGATAGTCTAGTGGTTATGTGTGTTTGAGTTGCAGACGAAAGGTCCTGGGTTCAAGTCCCAATGTCCTTAGTCACCGGTAGGTCTCCTATTCTAGGAAATATGCTTTACGGTAAGTCACTTTGGTTAAAAGCATCTACTAAATAGTAATACAAAACCATCAATGAACAAAAGACATACTGCTTTTCTGTTCCGAAAAGTGGACCCTTGTATAAAAAAAGATTTCTGAATTCCTGAAATACTTGCATTCACCGATAAAATTGCCGTCTAAGCTAATTGATGTTTATCTTATCTTATAATGAGAGCAAAAGTGGCATGGTATAATGGTTGCTGCCAAACAGTCATTTGGAAAGTAATTCACCACAGAAGACATTAATCAATTCCAGGTATGTTCAAAGCTTTTATTCGCTCTTCAGAAATTCTACTTTTACGAATGTTTCCTGTTAACGACAATAAGCGCGAGAGTACAACGTCATCACGTTTTCTTAGGAAAGTTAAACCCCCCCAATCATATCATTAATGGATCCTAAATTACACTCTTAACTGCATATCGTATCCCGCCATCTATTTTGTATACGATTTCAGCGCCCGGCGAACTTTACCCCTGCTAATTGCGCTAATGTAACAATTAGGCTACGTTTCTTTTCTAAACACAGAGCGGAGCATATTATACTGACCCCCAGTGCCTCTCAATGAGTCTGTTCAGTCTCATATCTGTCAAATTACTCAACGCCTCCCCCCCGTGTTTTTTTTCTGTACCAACGGTTTGGTAAGACTGATGCAGAGGGTCAAAGTGTGATTGGTCCCCGTATCCCATGACAATGCCGCTGCACACAATGGAGCGTTTCATGGCATTGATCGTTCACAGTTTGGGGAGGTGAGGAAACTTTTCGTAAGAAGCAGATTTTTTCCTTCGGTATGTCAAATGTGCTGGAGCCTATGTGCAAGTAAGGGTCGCTACATTTGCAGATATGAACCTCCTAGCAGTGAAAAACACACGCGCCAAGAACCACAGTTTGTGCAACTGCCCACAGATCCGACCGTTGAAGCAGTTACCGAAGTGTTGATGAAGTCATCTAAATAACGCCAAATTTTACTTCTCTCCACATCCATTCTACCGCTGTTCTCCGATCAACACATCGTTGATCACCACACGGATCCACACCGCCCCCCCCCCCCCCCCTTACAAGCATAGCTTAGCCTAGCTTAGCAACACTTTTAGCACATGACGGTGTGACGAACCCCTTTCAGAGTCGGTGGAGATCCATACTGTGTGGTCTAGTGTTCCTCCATGCCACGGCTAGCCGCCAGCTCCCCCCAGGCCGCCCTCCTCCTCCTCCTCCTCCTCCTCCTCCTCCATCCACCTCTTCTGAACCTTGTCTCACATTCCAGGCATCTGACTGGAACATAAAACGCTCCCTGACAACACTTGAGTCACTTAAAAGCCCATAGGTTTTTTTTCGTTTTTAACTAGTTGCTGACCACTTGACTTATGTTTCCTTCCCCGCCGGAGGGGCCGAGAAGATCTTCAGACATCTGGGCCGGCGGTGGGTGGGGTGGGTAACGAGGAGCCTTTCATCCCTAATGTAAAGGTTAAGGACATCCTGGTTCATCTTACCCAGGTAGGTAGCGATGTCGTCCTCCACATCTGTCCGAACTTAAAGCGGATTAACTCTGAAAATACCCCACTGTGCCGTACTGTTGGGGGGGGGGGGGGGGGGGTGAAGTTGTAAAAAATGAACCCAAACTGTAAAGGGTCAATTGAAGTTAGAAGGGAATTAATCTGGTTAGAGGTGGTGCAAAACATTAACACTGGCATTCAACAAAACAGCAGTAATACACGCTAAACCCTTATGTGAATGAAATCGAAACAATTCCATTGGAAAGTGATTAAAGAAAGTCGGGTTAGGCTTGCGTACTGCTTTGCATGCTGACCTATGGGGGCCTGGTCTTATCTGCCAATGGGTGTTATATAATGGCACAGCCTTGTGCAGGGTGTGGATGGGCTGGAGTGTGTGTGTGGCCACTTCATAAAACCCTGAAGCCCGATGTTCCCAGCAGGGTGAGGCGTCCACGGCCACCCTGCCAGAGGGTTTGATTGGATCTGCTTCTCTGGATCTGGTTCACCTCCTTCTTGGCACCATGGTTTCGCCTCCCATAGATTTATGCTCGGCGAATGGTCCTATTGGATACGTGGTATACAGTATGTCCAATTGCCAAGGGCGTAGGCCTGGTCATTTTCCTTCGTGCTCGTTGAGAGGATTATTAATAGGAGACATGGGCATAAACCGGCCGTACATGGAAGGATATTTTTAGCACGGGTGTCAGAGAACATAAAATCTGGAGCAAAGTTATTATGTTTTATTATTTTCTTCTTGGAATCTATTAGTCACCAATTAACCGACATAAATGTATAGGAGTGTTCATAATGAAGTATCCGGCTCGTGTCTGAAGCTTTTACTATCAACGCGATGTGTTTATGTACACATGTACGCTGGGAGAGACAGGTTGGATAACTGAGGAAGAAATGCGGCTGGCGTTGTCCGTCATGAATTATGCCTTCCAATAAACCCGGTAAACCCGATTTATTTTGAAATGTGTTTTTGTTTGTGAAGAAACTATTTAGAGGCGTCTCCTTTTTAAATGTAGTTATATCATTCTTTTTTTGGGTCAAATTTTCTGTCCATAAAGAATCTATAACTACCTATCAGAAAATGTCAATGTATTGGTTTTGTCCTCATTTTATTAGGAACATACAATGGTTTACATTAGTTTACAATAGCTAGAAAATAGTAGTTCAGTGCTCATTATTGTAAGTTATGCCCATAAATCATAGCAACTCGACAAGAAAATCCCATTATTTGTGATCCAGCATTCATAGATGGTTATGGTTAAAAGCCAAAAATTGTATTATGTTTGCTACACTGACTAATTCAATGGCCCAGTAATTAATGCACTTGAGATGAACTTATTTTGAACTGCTTTGGCTCAAATTTAAAAAGTATTTTATATAAGCATAGGCCTAGTTGTTTTTGTTTCACCAACAATGAAACCATGCATGTGAATGAGATAAGTAGGGATCACATTTAAACCTTCAAATTAAAGGCACAGGAACTTTTTTAATTACTGAATTAATTGTTTACACATACTGCAGCTTATATCACACAATATAATATCCTGTGAATGGATTAATATTAGGAAATAGTTTAGGATTAAAATTAAGTTGTGACTTTTTAAATAAATGCTAGCTAGCACTTAAATCGCAAGCTAGTACTTTAAATGCTAGATATTACTTTAACTAGCTTGTGTTTTAGTTTGTGTGACAAAGTAAATTAATTTTGGTGTCTACTTTTAAAAGGTCTCTTAATCAGACTTGTCCATGTACACACTGAAGATTTGTTTGACGAGACTTTGCATCTGCACTGACACCACTTCCCTGGTGTAATGGAAAATGTGGCAACAGTTGCTGTCTTTTATCTTTATAGAGAGACATGGCCCTTTAACTTGTATGTAAATGATGCTGTATCTAAATAAAAAAAAACACCATATAATTATATAGTGGATTTCAAAGAGGTGAGATATGAATACATGTTTCATTGATATTGTAGAACCCGTCTATCTCAAATATGATATTTGCTCTTTACTTATACTGTATATGCCACAAATATACATGAATTGTACTTGTCATGAGGTACACACACACACACACACACACACACACACACACACACACACACACACACACTCAATCTGCCTTTCTAGACAGACACTCACCCAAACCACACACACACACACACACACACACACACACACACACACACACACACACACACACACACACACACACACACACACACACACACACACACACACACACACACACACACACATCTAACACACCCTCATACTTATGTCAACATGTAGCTTTGTGGTGTCTGTTATTAGTAAGTGCTATTTTCTTGCACTATTAATAGCTGCATGATCTGTCTGATTTGCTTTGTGTGGCAGTGAGTCAACTGGGAATCGGAGCCAATTGAATCCAACTGAAAGCATTTCATGAGAAGCCAGGCAGACGGCTCCGGCAAGGCAGAAATATAAATTTCATTGGCTTGTGTAACTTTGCTTTTTTCTTTCCTTTTTTTGTGGGTTCAGCCCGATTTTTTTTATTTTTTTCGTATTCGTCTACAGTCTCTGTAACTCGGGGTAACGGATTAATCCGGGGGTACTGACATCAGCGGGGGGGGGTGGGGGTCAAACTGTGATTGGTCTGACTCAGACGTTGGCATCGCTCGCCCACACACACACACACACACACACACACACACACACACACACACACACCCTGACTCCAATAATCGATCCGTTCCTTCAGGGTCTCCCCAATCACCTACATGTGTGCATCGGAGGGAGAGCTTCATTAGTGGCCTTTAAAGAAAGTGCTCGCTCTTTCAACTGGAAACTCAACAATTTTCACTGGCGCCTGCCTCCTCCGTGGCAGAATAAAAGTCCCCGCTGCTTGGCTGTCCCCGCGTTGCTGCAGCAAAACAGTGGAAGAAAAAGAGCTGGAATTACACATTCTTACTTGAGCCTCATGCCCCGGGACACCTTTCTCACATGGAAACTAGCGTGAGCCTCCTCACCAATAGCAAAATAAAACAACAACGACAACAGCGCGGCGCTACGTCACACATAAGGGTGCATAAGGCGAATCAGAGTCTGAGCTGCAAAGTAGGCTAGCTGGGGACGCTGCAAAGCATGGCCGCCCTTTTGAGAGATTTTAAAGGAACCTGAGTTGACTTAAGTGCCGGTGTCAGAGTTGATTTTATGGCGTCGGGTGTTGAAAGCCGTTCACACGCTTTCTCTTGTGACGTTGCCAACTCTCTGGGGAATTATGTGTATGTGTATGTGTGTGTGTGTGTGTGTGTGTGTGTTTTGCATTATTATTTAATTGTCCGAGGAAATGTTGAAATATGTATTGTGCGAGCCCGGCACTGACATACTGTTTGTGTGGGTGGTGGCTAGACTGAGGTCGGACAACGGAAAATCACCCTGCAGCCGTCCAGAGCGCCGCCTGTCTTCAATGATCTACTGTCTCTCCTCTGCTGGACTTTCTGCTTGTAAAACTCACAGGCCAAGATGGAAGATGGATGGACCCATTATAAAATATAATTCAAATAAAAACGTATACATACTTATATGGGGCTTGCACATTAGAATGCATCATGGGATTTTTTGTTTGGCGATACTCCGCCATATCGAGAGGAGAGAGAGTTGTAGAACTGTCAAATCCTAAATCAAAAACAACGTCTCCCCATAATGACCATAATGATTTCACGATTAATTACTAAACGACGACCAAAAAAAACATGACTACCAACACAATAACTAACATTACTGTACAATGCTCCTATGCTTCCAAAATGTATCGGTCATTGTGATGTGACGTCGCGATATACAAGCCATAGATATTTATTTCACAACATATATGCCTTTTGTAGTGAAATAAATCAAAACTATATATTTGGAGGACAACATTAAAAAAGTTTTGTATATACATTTATTTTGGATACATCATACACTGTATATATAGGCCTTAATTGACATTGACAACTCAACACCAAATTCATTATTAACGTCAGTGTGTTTTAATTAATCACTAGTCTATCATTCAGTCTTAAAAAATAGAAGTGCCTTCGTCAATTACCGTCATCGCAAAATCCTAATTGTCATCGCATGTACTTCACGCCACTGTATCTGACCTCCATGTGATGTGGTGGTGTGTGTGTGTGTGTCAGGGTGACCACTGCGTGTTGACATTTTTTTTTTGGGGTGGGTGGGTGGGGGGGGGGGGGGCTAGTGAGGGGGTAAGTCCCCCCCCAGGCCAGACATGGTGTATTGGATAATGCCATAATAACAGAGCAGGCTTGGTAGTGATGTTCGGGTGGTGGGGCTGGTGGTGGTGTGTGTGTGTGTGTGTGTGTGTGCGTGTGCATGTGTGTGCATGTGTGTGTGTGTGGGGGGGGGTGTGTGGGGGGGTGTTCAGAGAGAGAGAGGGGGTTGTACAGTCAGACAGATCTGTGGCTCTGCGGCAGCGAGGCCCAGTGGCTTTATCTGCGCCCAGCGGCTGCTGTGGTTAGCCGTTCTTCACAGCTCCCAGCGGCCGCGATCGCCGCCCACGCCACCGACGGGGGGAAAAAAAAACAACATGTTCCTTTTTGCTGACGCACACTCTCGCCTTCGTTGTGTGGATCCCCTAGATTTCAGGATTTCAGACAGGGCAAGAAGGCAGTCCTCGACGGCCCACTTCTTGCTCCAAAACCCCCAAAATATCGTTCCCATCCAGAGATAGAAGTCTGTTGCTATTATTGTTCTTGGAGTTGTGTCACAGTCAGTAGCGCTAGACGCATAAAGCACGAACCTCTCCTTTAACCAAGAATAAATGTTGACTTTTTCAGGCTCAAGCTATGATTTTACTGCTCTTAAACATTTTGGGTTGTGATGAATTAGACAAGTAAGGCACAGTAAAATGTGAACTTTTTTTTGATCCAGTTTTCCAGTTTTCAATTGTAGCTCAAGGGGAGCACATACAAGGCTACCATGAAACCTAATTTAGATACATTTAGCTACAGGCTAGCTTGTGAGCAAGATACATTTCTGCATAACCTTGTTTTACACTGAACAAACTCCATTAAATGTAATTTGAAGTGTAAATTGAAAGGTATTATTGGGCGTTTAGAAAAGCGAGGATGCCTTATAGGAGCTGTTTCTGATTTGCTGTATGCTGTATGTTTGCTGTATAGAGTGATTTGGCATACAAACTATGGCAAGCAACGTCACATTGTAGACATTTGTCATCAATCACCCAAGTCCGATGCCCTCTCTCTCTCTCTCTCTCTCTCTCTCTCTCTCTCCCTCTGGTTTGATCTGAGGTGATCTTATTTCTCTTCAAAATGTGTATGGCCTTTTGTGCCTTTATGGACAGGACAGTGAAGAGAGACAGGAAAGTGGGATGAAAGAGAGAGAGGGAATGACAGTCATGTAGCATAGAACGACAGGTTTCGGGAATCGAACCCGGGTTGCATTGTCTACATGGCCCCACCCACCACTTTTTATTGATCATTTTAACACGTAAACACGTCTATCACCTCTCTCTGATCCCGGCCGTGGGGTGTTTAAAGCCCAACGATATTGTTAGTTCGCCCGTTAAACCCTTTGAAAAACACGCTCTTGTAGCTGTTGGTCTGTGGCCAAGCGTGGTGCAGTGGCCTTATGCACGCCCTCTTTCCCCCCTCCCCCCCCCTTCACCCCCTTCCCCCCCTCTCTCCCCTCTCCAGCCCTCACAACGGTAGCCAGTGTGGGCACCCATGGGGGGGCGGGGGGGGAGGCCTCGAGCCTCGGTCTGTGGTCGTGGCCGCGCTCCATCCCGGCCAAAGCGGCAGGTCCGAGCCAGCTGGACGGAGGCTCACACAGGCTAGACACCACCACCACCAGCAGCGAGCTGCCCCCGGGCCTCCCCTTCTTCCATCCCTCTCTCTCCCTCAATTTCTCCTCGCTTTCGGCCCCCGCCGCTCCTCCAAACCTCAGGCATCGCCGCAAATGGCCCCCGTGGCCCTGCCAAGAAACACATCGCAGAAAACTTGTCGTCTGCGCCTGGAGAGTTTACCCTCGGCTCTTCCCTCCTCCCAGGGCCCTCGGTAAACATAGCTCAGTTGTAAAATCTGAGGGTTGGTGGGGGGGGGGGTGGCGCATCGTCTGACGAAGGCGGGATTCCGCGACTAAATTTGGCTTTGTCTTGTGTGTGTGTGTGTGTTTATTTTCGGTTTGTTCAGTTATTTTTCGCGGCGGTTGTGATGTCACACGCGGGGCCTGTGGGGCAGCCGCGGCTGGCCGCGGGTCAGACCGTGGGCCGAGTGGTACCCCCAATCGTCACGACGACGATGATGACACAGAGCTACGTCACCTCGGGCGACCCTGGCCTTCATCCGGGGGCGACGCAAAAGTGTAGCCCTTGAAAACATTGAGCGGGATTCTCCTTTTTTTATATTCAATGGACTCCAGCTCTTAATTGCGCTACTTTCGCTGGTCTTCCACAATGCCCTTGTTCCAGACAGGGACCCCACGCACCGCTCAGATGTACACAGCTGTGCGTGTGTGCGACTACAAGTGAGCTATTAAAAGCACGCGGTGTTGGGCGCCGAACAAACCCTTGTGGCGGATCATGTCTGTGGTGGCTGCGGCCCAGTTTCACGTGTTGTGATACATGCGGGGAAGGGGAATATACATCTCATCTGTGTGTGACTCGCGTCACGGGGGCCCCCATAGTGGCGGTCGGAGATCAGTGTTTCTCCCATCATAACCAAACTGCCAGGGAGCGTCTGCCAAGAGACGGCCACAGACTTACAGTAAATCAGACGCGCGGGCTGTCTGGGTTTGTGCAGACTGTCTGTGCGTTTACAGTAAGAGACTAAGCCTGTGTTGCTCACCGGAGGTGTCATATTGACACGTCATCGATGGGCGATGGGACGTTCCACTCGCCTAAAGCGTGGGTTTATTAAGGCGGCCCGAAGTCGCCGAGGGTCGGTCGAGCGAGACGTCTCAGCGCCACAGAATAGCGCGGGATAAATGTGCCCTTTTCATGAGCGAGCACAACTTGTTTATGTGTCAAGGCGAAAAAAGCTATAATAAATATTATAAAAAGGTATACGGTGGCCGCCGGTGTTGTTCTTATACTCTACATCTCAACATCGGCGGTTTTTAAAGTGTAGGTCGCGACCCATAAGTGGGTCACAGCAGGGGACCAAGTGGGTCGCGGGGATGTCCAAAATAAACACCTTTATAAACACGCTATTCAAAAATACACATGGGCACGCAGACATGCCTTGAAAATAGGAATACTGAATTGAAATTGAACAATAAACATACCTAACCCTAACCCTAACCTTAATGATCTCATTTTTGACATGGTAATGAATACATGCAATGTATTGTTTATGTTACAAAAGTGTGGAAATCCTCGCTCTACATAACTAGTAGCACTGCAGACAACTATGCAGTATAAATGTAGATATAACATTAGAGATGGCTTAGATTGTGGCTTTGTATCTGGGGGACTTTATTGACCAATCACAGCTATTTGTTTTCCAAATTGGGAAACATATTCAAAAAAAAATCACCCTTTCCAGACAGGTGCTGTGAGGACAGGTCTCTGGGGTCGACCTTTGGGTTTGTTTCCACTCCAGCAGACAGAATTGCCTTTAACTACTACTTAAGCGACTTAAAAAACATTTATGTCCGCGCCATAAACTTTATAACCAGCAGCAGCATTTCGCCGCAGCGAGAGAACAACCCTAAACCCCCCGGCCGAAAACACTGCCTGATTCAGCGCTCCCAACGCTGGGGGTGAAAGCCCTGCGGAGCGAGAGTGTCAGATAGCACGCTCGCCGGCGTGCCAGCGTCTGGACCCCCCAGACGCGCATGAGGGAGAGGCTTCTCTGGCAAGACTCTGGCACTCATGGCAGCTGTATTCAATTGCAACGTTTGGGGAAGATTGAAGCGAAAAAAAAGAAAAAAAAGAAAGAAAAAGAAAAAGAAAGAAGAAGAAAAAAAACACCAAAAAAAAGTCCCATGTCTCCCATCTTGTGGAGTCTACAGTATCTGGTGCTCCACGACGGCGGACTGTCGATGAAAAGAGATTGGTTTGATTTGTTTGGATGTATATGTCGTATTTTTTATTTGTGTGTGTGTGGGTGTGTGTGTGTGTGTGTGTGTGTGTGCAGGGGAACACCCCTATGCGCCCGTAGAGGCTGCTGGGAGACGGGTATCGCCGGGCGGATCGCTGGCTGGCGCCCCGCTCACCCATGACGGTGTTGTTCTCCCTGTGTAGAGAGTAGGGTGTGTGTGCCCCAACGCTGCACGTCGTGTGTGTGTGTAGGTGTGTGTGTGTGTGTGTGGGCGTGTTAGTATGTGTGAGTTTGAGAGAAAGTGTGTGTGTGTTAGTATGTCTGTGTGTTTGTGTGTCGGTGTGGGTGTGCTCCTCTTTGTGAATCTCTTTGTGTTTGTGTGTGTGTGTGTTAGTTTGAGACAAAGTGCGTGTGTAATCTTCCTTGTGTCTCTCTTTGTGCGTCTGTGTGTGTGTGTCGGTATGTGTGTGAGTTTGAGGCAAAGCGTGTGCGCACCTCTCTCTGCATGTGTGTGGCGTGTGTGTGTAGGTATGTAAGAGTTTGGGAGACTGAGATAGTGTGTGTGTGTGTGTGTCTGTATCTACTGTGTACGTGTGGCACTCTGCCCGCCTGTCTTGTCATTTTCAAAGATACGTGTGTGTGTGTGTGTGTGTGTGCGTGCACGCACATTCACACATGTGCACCCCCGCCACTTTGAACAATTAGCAGGAGACCGCCCGTCTGCAGGGCGAGATGTACTGTGGAGCGCCGCGGCCCACGAGCTGTGATCGTTATCAGCGATGACATCACTTCGACCACGCAGCGTTTGGTGGTTCAAAGTGTTTACGCCAAAAAAAAAAACAGGACAAAAAAACAAAAAAAAACTCAGCTCACAGTCTCCCTCTGACACTTTTGCCTCGGGCTCAGGCATGGACGAAACGGGCAAGTGCGTCATGAACGTGCACGTGTGTGTGTGTGTGTGTGTGTGTGTGTGAGTGTGTGTGAGGTTCTTGAATGGTGAAGAGGGTGTAAGGGGGGGGGGGGGTTTGAGGGGTGTGTGTGTGTGTGTGTGTGTGTGGGGGGGGGGGGGGGGGGTGAAGCTAGACGGCGGTGCAGCTCCACCCAGGGACAGCTCATTAGGGCTGACGCCATCTTGACTGAGATGTAACTTTCCGTGATGCCTGGCCGGACCTCTCTCTCTCTCTCTCTCTCTCTCTCTCTCTCTCTCTCTCTCTCTCTCTCTCTCTCTCTCTCTCTCTCCCTCCGATTGATCAACCTCGCAGAACACTCTCTGAGGCTGACAGGAGCGTCGGCGCTTATGACGGCGCCCAGCGTTTGATCAGCTTGTCTCTTCTTCTTCTTTTTCTTTTTCTTTTTTTAGTACATATTTGAAGAAAAAAGAAAAGAAAAAAGGTTTAAGAAATCGTTTCCAACATGTCTTGGGGAAAAAAAAAAAAAAAAGTGTGGGCCTGTATCTGTTTCAGCTGTGACTGGAGCGCATCCCAAAGGGAACTTAGCAAAACTGCAGAAACACATGTTAATATTAGTTAAAGATATACTTTGTATGGATTCAAGACACATGTTATTGTTGTGTGTTAATGTAGTCAAGGCCTTCGCGTTGCTCGGGGTTTCGTTGTCACGTCGGTCGGTTTTAAAGGCTGCAAAAA
The DNA here is from genome assembly GCA_030340625.1 of Merluccius polli. NCBI lineage: Eukaryota > Metazoa > Chordata > Actinopteri > Gadiformes > Merlucciidae > Merluccius > Merluccius polli. The sequence continues at coordinate 92,259 of JAOPHQ010004608.1, read as the reverse complement.
AGCAAAGAAAAAAAAGCAAAGTAAGTAAGTATGAGTAAGGCATTATTCTATCAATGTACAAATATTGTCGTATTTGATTTGCTTAAAACATTGCCTGGGTCTGTTTAAAATCTTCCACTGTCCACTGTTTTTTTTTATTATTATTTCTATTTTCGGGACAAAGATTACAGCTGTGGATCATTTTTGGTTTCTTTGAAACTCAAATCTCAAAGGGTGGAAAATAACCACCTTGTTTCTTTGCAGTGCGTAATTCCTCAAAACCTATCTCGACATCTATGACTTATTAATAGCAGCGGTACTGTATATACTGTACCTAAAGCTGTGAAATGATTTAGCGCATTCAATATTAATAGTGAACCAGTGCAGTTCAAACGACTACTTGCCTATATCTTGACAGTTTAATAAAACAGCTCTGGTCTGTTGCCAAGCGGGTCCTGAGTGCGTAGCCGTTGTGAAGCGCCGCAGCTGTGGGTCCTGACCTTGTTTGACACCACCACCGCGTCGTCTGTGATCCTGTGGGCCTCGTATCTTTATATATATATATATATATATATATATACTGTACCCTCTTACTGTACAGTAGCCATCTGTACACAAGTATGCAAGCGTGTAGGGCGGAGACGATGAAAAAGAAACAAAGAATGCAATCGTCTAATTGATCCCATCTGTGAAAACGTTGACAGTGGCTGAATTAATACTTGATGAGTAAGTAAAGCCTGATGTCGGCGCGGACCCTCGGAGAGATCAGACCGGCTCTCTGGGTTTTGGGATACTGTGTGGTCTTCGTGATACAAACCCCAGACACCCGGGTTTATCGAATGAAAGGCAGCGACTCCCTCATTGAGTTAAACTATCACACGTAAATATATCATAAAAATGTGTTATTATAAAAATGTGTGCTGGGTTATTGTATGGGCTTTTGTAAAACCCTTGTGTCTTTTTGTTTTTTTGGGGGGGGTCTTATGTCTATTACTGTCTTCATGTGTCGATTGTACATTTCACTAAATGTGCAGACAACGCAGTTGCCTGTACATTCAAAAATGCTCCTTCGCAAATCAAAAGAAGGAATATTTGCATTTAATCCGCGTAATGATGTTTATCACAGTTGTTAAGGGACATAATAAAGACTTGATTCAAATGATTTGATTTCCATGTGTTGGGTTTTTTTTGCACTAGAACCACCTTTCTGAGATGAACATAGCTCCCCGTGTTCCTCTTGCATGGCCTACAGAAACCTTCTGGAGGTAGACAGAGGTCCTATAAGGAGCCTCTGAGGGTTCGGCCGGCTCTCTCCTCCATCTGTCTTCACTAACTGAAATTGTTCGCCAGAAGTCGACGTCTTCAGAAAATATTCAATTTTAACTGGATGTGGTGTTTTCTCCTTTTTACAACGTACAAGTTGTTTTAAGTACAGACATTACAGTGCTCCCGCTCGACGCCATGCCTCGTTCATTGGGAGGGTCTGCGACAATAAAGCGTTTCCTCTCCAGTCTGTTAGGAGGAGGAAATTAAAGCGCGACTTCGTTTGCTCGCTGTGACTAATTAAGCTAATTGCTAACATTTTCCCCTCGCGCCGGTCGGCTCATCTCCGCGCGACACTGAGTAGGCCTACTCATCCTCCTCACGCCCACAGCAGCGCAGCACAGCCTTGCTGTGCTCCTTCCAGGTCTGAAAAAAATGTGCTTTTTTTTTTTTTTTTTTTGGGGGGGGGGGGGGGGGAAACCGCATAATAAAACACTAACATGCAGAAAAGAGGCTGTAAAATATAATCCGCTGTTTATTTTTTCCGGGACAATCGTACATTTCCATTCTTGTGTTATGTGTGTTATTCTTGCTGGTGAATGTATGCCATGTTCCTGTTAAAGTGTCCGCCCTTCTTTGCCGCACTTTAAGTAGAAAGTAGAATATTTTGTTGAGATTGTATAGTATGTATAGTATTTTTATGTATTTATTTTTTAATTGGTATTGTTTGATGATGTTGAGACTTATTTCAAGTGAATACATGTGAATATGTTCAATGCAAATTTCAATTAACAATGAAACTTTCCAACTAACATTTTTTGTGCCCTCTGAAATGTGTTTGCTCTGCATGGTGTTCTGCATTACATATGTGTTTTTTTAAATCTGAAAAAACACATATATTAGAGATATTCTGAAACACAGACTCAGAATAAAAAAGTCCTCGGGACGAAGCATCATGAAAGCTCACGCCAGTCAGGAAGGTGAACTCATGTTCCCATCTCCCCTCAACTCTCAACGAGTGATGATGTCACGCTAGTGTTGCGGCACCGAAAGCGAAACTTGTTTGCCTACGCCTGAATGCATAATTATGGTAATTCCTGCCTGTTTCTGGTTTTCAGCAAAAGCCCATGCCAACTGAATGGCAGAATAAAACACTGTGTGTGTTGTGTTTTGTGTGTGTGTGTGTGTGTGTGTGTGTGTGTGTGTTTTTAAACACAAGTACAATGCCATGACAACACAATTGATGTGTGTGTGGCTGGGGCCTGGCCTCTGTCGTATCTGGCGGTATCGGCCACGATTAGCCACAGTATGGGCATACCGCAAAGTATTCGAAGCACTCCACCGATCCTGTTCTACAGCCTACCGACATTTTTTAATGTTTTTTTCTCTTCCCCCCATCAACATTCCTCGGTTCTGTTTAGAAATTAAGCGATTCGAAAGTTTAAATGTTTGACATGTGCTGCATGATTTGTGCTGCACGGTGGGGTTTTGCTTGGCTCTTCTTCTGTGGCGATTACAAGAAAAAAATGCATGCTGCCCGTCCCAGAAGGAGGTCTGACCGACGCTACCGTGAGATTGTGGGCTAGTTTTCTCCGCAAGCACCGAGCGAGGAGATATACTGTACTACTGGTATGTTAGTGTGTGAATCTGTTTTTTGGAGTACATTGGTGTAGTTTGAGTATAGGCACGTTGTCCCACACAGTTCAAACGTTAAATGCATAACACTATTTTAAGATTATCCCCAACGTTGTCCTCTTCTCTGAACGGGAAACTTTTCAACCCCCTCCGAGACAGCAAATGTCAGCTCTGCAGCAACAGCATTCAACTTTAAAAAGCACATTTTTTGACCAATGCAACGACAAAAGCAAACATCTATTCAGAACGAATTGGGCCGATTGCTTGAATCCGTTCCATTTTTCCTTTGGAGAACAACTCTGCCCATTCGACATCTGTGGAGCATGAACCCCCCCCCCCCCCACACACACACACACACACACAAACACACACACACACAAAACCCCTCAAAACTTCAATTGTGTCTCAAACTGGGTGTGCATGTCAATGATATTTACGCGTTGAGGTTATGTCCATCCAGGGAATGGCATTTATTAAAACACAGATTCCACACTGTCACAAACGGCAGACTGGTTGCAATCAGCATGGAGAGGAAGGGAAGGCTTTTAGCATGCTCATGATTTTAATAGGCGGCCAAGACAAAAAAAAAAGAAGCAGCGATGTGTATTGGTATTATTATTTTATTTTTTTTGAAGGGGGGTGGGGGGGGGGGGGGGGGGGGAGGGTTAACAGACCACTTGGTTAAACGTCCCATCCTATTAAAAGCTCCTTGATCCCGCTTGGTGCAGTAATCCATCCCAGAGTCCTGCAAAGATCTCAAGGTTGCCCTGAGAGAGAGAGAGGGAGAGGGAGAGAGAGAGAGAGAGAGAGAGAGAGAGAGAGAGAGAGAGAGAGAGAGAGCGAGAGCGAGAGAGCGAGAGAGCTGAGCTGCTCCCAGTGAGTGCGTAGGACAGTGCGTGCAAGTGTTTTTTCCTCCCCTCTGAAACAGGGATAATACATGCTGTAGCCATTCTGTCTAATGTTTAAATTGCTTATCTTAAAAGAGACCCCAAAAAAAGCCACAGATTTTTTTTTCCTCCTGCTTTCAACACTTGGTGTTCATGGAATGATGTTGCTGTTGATCTGTAGCCAGTCGGCCTGTTTTATGTCTCTCTCTCTCTCTCCCTCTGTCTCTCTATGTCTCTGTCTCTCCCACTGTCTCTCTATGTCTCTAGATGTTTCTCTCTCTCTCTACCCCTTTGTCTCTCTATGTCTTTAGATGTATGTCTCTCTCTCCCTTTGTGTCTCTATGTCTCTAGATGTCTCTCTCTCCTCCTCAGTCTCTCTATGGTTCTCTCTCTCTCTCTCTCTCTCTCTCTCTCTCTCTCTCTCTCTCTCTCTCTCTCACTTTCTCCAATTTCCATTCTCTGGCTGCCTCACTCTCCCTCTCTCTCGCTCTCTCTCTCCTTTCTCCTTCCCACAAGAGCCATTTCTGGATACGGCTGATTAAAGCCCTCCCCAGGTTGGGTCTGTGTTGAGTTGTTGGACAAAGTATACCGTGTGATTATTCCCTTTGTCCCCCCATTCTTCCCTTTGTTCTACTTTTATTACACCCCGATTCTGCCAATCACTTACAGCGCTATGTGATCGCTTACACACACACACACACACACACACACACGCACGCACACACACACACACACACACACACACACACACACACACAGACACACGCATGCACGCGCGCACACACACACACACACACACACACACACACACACACAGGCACACGCACGCACACAGGCACACGCACGCCCACGCACACGCACACAGCACTGCCACATATTTTAATATTTTAAAGGACGTAAAACACATTCACAGTCTGAATACATCTGTTATGAATTACTGGTCTTTTTTTCATAAATGAATAAATAACTAGGGAGCACTGGTACTTAAAAGCAGA
>JAOPHQ010004608.1:45000-82500 GCA_030340625.1 Merluccius polli | reverse complement strand
TGATAACAGCACTGGCTGTTAATTGTATAAAATGTGCGTATGTGTGTGTGTGTGATTTCACTTCATCACCTCCTGTGCATGGTCTGCAAGTGTGGCTTCATAAAAGGTCAGAAGTGCCCTTGATAATCAAGTGCAGGACGTCCAAACACAGCTTCCTGTTAATTTGAACGCTGATTTGTACTGAAGCACATGACTTTTCCAACGCTGGATGATCTTTACGCTCAGCCCCAAACATAAAAGTTATATCACCTGTTGGTCATTCAAATTGTCCACATTTAGCTACGAGCGAGATTAGTCCTGTTCCACTACCACTACTTATTTGTGCTTTGTAGCCATAGAAACTCGTACGTGTTATTGCAGCCATAGATGTAGCAGATGCAAATTGAAGAATAGGTGCTTTTATTTTTTTTTACGATACAAGCCACTTTATTTAACAGCCATATTCACCCATAACACTTCATTTCCTAAGCCCACCAGGTGTTTGTTTTTGCTAATGCTACTTCCATGTCTTCATTAACACACGTATGTTGTATTTATTTTTGTTGCCTTTACACAAGTAGCACGTGCCCATTTCGACGGTCTGCATCCACGCACGCACACACACACACACACACACGCACACACACACACACACACACACACACACACACACACGTACGCCACGTCACTCTCGTATACGTCAACGTAAACCTTGTAATCCCCGTTTATCACTTCTCATATACGCGCCGAAAGCGGAACACAGGTTTATTTAACGGGGTTTGTCTGTCAGCCGGCGTGTCTGTTGCTGTGGTCTGATGAAGTCCCCGTCTGTGGTCTGCCGAAGTCCCCGCAGCGCGCTGTCGCCTGGCGGGGCGTGTGGGGCCGCGGGCGAGGAGGCCCTGAGCTGGTTAAAACTCATTTGAAGCAGTGTGTGTGTGTGTGTGTGTGTGTAAAACAGTAAATGAGCCGGCCGCCACAGACCGCCGAAGCTTGCTTAGAGGAGGGTGTGGGTGGGGGGGGGGGGGGGGGGGGGGGGTTGGCTACTGGGGCGCAATAAAGGGGAGGAACCAGAACCGGGGAAGTGCTGCCAGGATGGACATGCTGGTCCGAGTGGCAGTGGTGGTGGTGGTGGGGGGGGGGGGGGGGTAAACCCGTTAACCTCCGACACAACTGCACAAAATGAAGTCCTCGGTTGGAGCGGTCGTGTTTGTACAGTTAATCCTTACATTTTGTAATGAGAAATGCGGAAAATAAGGAAAGTACAGCGCGTACGTGATGATGTGTGTCCGACGACGATGATGATGATGATGATGTCACAGCAGCACCGCTGCGGCGCTGGCTATGTGGCTTCCAGCCGTTGGGTCATATTTCTGGAGGGGTGAGGGTGGGTGAGGGTTGGGGGAGTAGTGACATAAGGAGCTAGTGGCCTCGTGTGAGGGTTGGTGGTCGGTGGTCAGTGTTAGTGCTTGTTTTTCGGTTTTAATTAAAAAGTGGAACAGAGATTTAGAGAAGGCCGCAGCCACAGGCGTTTCTTTGACTGCGGTTAAACACCTTGGAGGAAAAAAAAAATGAAAAAGAGGTGAATGATGAATTGGTTTTTAAGTGGTCGCAAGCAACTCCCCCCGGTCAGGTCGTGAATTAGCTCTACAGGATTTGGTTGTAAAAAACCCAAACGGAGAATCGTTTCAGTTTTTTCAGCTAATGCTTACATAGATACCGCGCCGAAGGTTTGTTTGGTTTGCAGTATTATGGCAACTTAAACCGAAAAACACTGTGTCATATTTTTTTTAATCAACTCCCCTGGTTCCCCGCTTTAGATATCCTCTGCCAAACGCTGTTCCGACTCGTTGCGTAAGGCCGTGGAAGAAAAATCGTGTTTTTTGCGACGTGTTACCCAACGAATATTAAAAGTGAAAAACATTTCATTATGTGCGGGCAGTGCAGACAAAGAACGCCACTGCATATAAGTAAGTATTATTATTATTTACCACCACCGCAAGTAGTGGGATATTTATAGAAAAAGTTAGAGGGAGAGGGAGTAGTGCAGTGCAGACATAGACAGAACGTCACTACATTTACCGATAAACTCATCTCTCTAGTTTTCAACACCACCACCACCACTGAAAGGAGTCAGTTATTTTTAGAAACCCCCCCCCCCCCCCCCCCCCCCCCCCCCAAATAAAAAAAGAGAGAGAGAGAGCGAGAGAGCGAGTGTATCGAGAGCGATTCCCGGTGCATACGATTAGCCCACTGTACTGTATCTCCCCCTGTAATGCCCACGGTCCAACCTGGCCCGGCCCAGGGGCCCCTGCGCCGCTTGGCGACTCACCCCCAGGGCTGGCCCCGGCCCTGGTATGTAAACAGTGTGTTAGTCACTGGCCCACGGTGATCCTGACTTTCCACTGCTCACCGGTGGAGGGAGGCGAGCCATAATATGCCACCGGGGGCGTCTGAGCGCATGACTAATGAAGGGTGTCATTAGGCGTGTTGATTTTCACCCGCCAGCGGACTCCTCCAGTGCCTCAGGTGGACTTTGGCATGGAGTCGGCGACCCAACGGTCTCCCTTGTTGTTGTTTATACTCTCTCTCTCTCTCTCTCTCTCTCTCTCTCTCTCTCTCTCTCTCTCTCCATGGCTCGGTGGTTAGTGGAGAGAGGGTGTGTGGGGGGTCGATGGGGTGTACGGGGGGGGGTCGAAGAGGGTCTAGGCATGAGTCTGACCCCCCCACCCCACCCCGGTCGAGGTGTCACTTGGCGTGTTGACTTTCACGGTGGGACATGGCTTTTCCACTGTGTGTGTGTGTGTGTGTGTGTGTGTGTGTGTGTGTGTGTGTGTGTGTGTGTCGGGGTGGACCCTCTGCCTGTGTGCCGGAGGTCCTCCACCAGTTACCATAATTATGTTTAAGCCTTATAAGTTTAGGGGAGGGGAAAAAGTGACCCTCCGCCTTCCTAGACATGACACGCTGACTGTGTTAGCGTGTCCCCGCGCGAGGCGCACTACAGCGGCGGCGGCGGCGATGCAACGTCTCCCGGTCCACTTCACCTCCAGGTGGATTCAGCGCCACGCCGGTCAGACTGTTATGTGCTCCTTGCGGTAGTGAGTTGACCCTCTTATCCCCCTTTGTTTGGATAAGGTCGGCTCTTGGTTGTTGGTGTGTGTGCGTCCAGGGATGGGATGTGGTTTTATGAGCACAAAAAACCACAACGATATGAAAACAAGACCAGGACACGAAGTCCACACAACATGGACAGCGTTTTAAGTTTGGACTTGCACTACCAAAGGGGAAAAAAAGGAATAAGAAGCTGTGAACATGCTGTAAAAGGCATTTGTTGATGCGTTAATTAACATGTAAACGCTAAGTTTACATGTCAGTTGCGACCAATCGCAGTATTCGGTTCACTGAAAACACTTGGGCATGTCGAAAGTCACATGATTTTCACACTTTTTCACGTGAACATGTAAATATACGCCTCGTCCGCAAGGTCAGATCACCGCTTACATCTCCGACTGTATTCCCATCCCTGAGATTCCCTCCTTCCCCGGCCGTATTGTGGATGTCCTCCCCTGCCAATGTTTGCCGGGTTCATTTATATTTCATACACACACCGTATATTTGTACGCGAAGGGTCAACAAGCAGAAGAAGAACCCAGGCTCTCCGCTTTCCCCTCTAACAGTGGACGATGGAAAAAAAAACAACGCACCAAACCCCCCCCCCCCCCGAAAAGAAACGGCGGAGTTGCTTAAGCGGAAAAGCACAAGAGTACATTTCTCTTGTGCGCGCCGACGTTGTGTGTGTGCAGACATTTATTTGACGTGCGTCACGTCATCGCCCCCACATGCCAAGGGGTTTCTGGGGCCACCCTTAGCGCCGCGGACTCCAGGGCCCTCTCTCGCTCGAAGCCCCCTGTGCCGTACCTACACTGGACTTATTCATTTGTGGGAATAATTGCCGCCATGACCTTTTTAGCTAGGGTTTTTTTTTCCGTTTTTGCCCCCAGTTTAAAGTACAGTAATGTCCCCTCGACTTGGAATTAAAACAGGTGTGAAAATTGAGCGCAGTGTTGATGGTCTTTTCTCTTTCGATGACACTCTACTGTATTTTAAGGTTTTTTACATAAGTTTGGACACTGTCGCTGTGTTTGTTGCTTTTGGGTGTGATGTAATGGTTGAATAAAGTAGGTGGGGGGGGGGGGGGGGGGGGGGGGTATGGGGGGGTATGTTTGCATAGTGTTTTCCTGAATGACTAACTTGAAATATCCCAAACTGCTCCTAGTCTCCTGATCGATTAAAGTGATGCGTCATGCTTAGGCGTCAAAGTCTCACTTACCACATTTCTCAGAAACGATTACTGACATGATATTGAGTTCCAAGTCGCTTTATTGTTCATGGCACTGATCTCATGGAGGATCAGTGATAAAATGGTGATTCAGGCTTGTGTTGCAGTCTGTACGGATGGTTCTCAGCATCAGGATTTAGGAGTTAGAGTTGGCCCTAATCTCTGATCCAGCAGTCCTTCTATGTTAAACCACAACTTACAGATCCCTGCCTCCAGCAACATGATTGGTCGAAACAAATATGAAGCAAAAGAAAGCAAAATGCCCTATGCACCCAGATATGAGCTTGTCTATCCATCCAACTTTAGATTATATACATTAAGTCTGATTTGTGTAACTATTTGGCCCAATCATCTCGGCCCAAGTTGTTTTTGGCTTTTATTTTGAAGGAGCACAAAGTGGTTTCCCCCAGAAGGTTCTTCATTGCGATCTAAAAACCATCCACGACTTTACACCGATATCAGTATGGGTACAGCTGAGCCAAACCCCAAATCTATAGCTAAATGTGGCAGGGGGGTACTTGTTATACAGTATATCAGATGTTTACTGCTCCTGTAAAAGCGCACATAAAAAAGGATGTCACAGTTAAACATTGACCTCTTTGACGCCTTCGAAATGCTCGATAAAAAAGAATTGAAGGTTAAGCAGTAAAAAAAACAACTATTTGTAGTTGCGGTTGTCGTTTTAGGACTACAATCTGTTAACTGCTGGTCCGGACAGTACACTCCTACACCAATATTTTAAAAGGTCCAATAACAGAATCGCCGCCAATCTGTCCGTTGTGTCGCCGTGGCAAATTTTGGTGGCACCATAACGAGTGGCGGTCATTTTAGCCTAATGGTATGCTCTATTAAAAACAGCTCATAACTACTCCCAATGTCCACACCTCTTGAAAACAGTCTGGGTGCAAGATAATAACATGTAGCGGTTAGGGTGTAATAAAAAATAAATGACCACGCCAGCTTACCACCAGTTTTTTTGCTTTTTCCCCCTGCTTGCCACTGTTTTTGTAAAGCCTGCTTAAGATGTTAGGCCCATCGTGTAAGTTTAAAAATACAATTATTTAAAGTTATTCAAAAATGTGCGAGTGGAAAATAACCACTTATGCTAGAAGCGGTCTCATCGACTGGTCCCTGTCTGACTGTCCCTGTCTTCCTCACAGATGAATAGATGTGCATGTTTGCATGGGTGGATGATTTTTGTTGTATAATCCATGAGCATATTTCTCTACCAAAACCTTGAGAAGGTATTCGATGGGCAAGACTGCGGTCACTCAAACGGTAAATTCCCGCTTTCCTCAGCTGCCGTGGCTAGAAACCCACATTCCTTCGTCCGTTGACTTGTTGTACGATGCTAAATATCTAATACAAATCCAATTGTGGCTTAAAGACTATGCAGGCTCGAAAAAACGTTTGACTTTTGATGCCCGTTGATGGCGTCTATGTTTTTACCATGTCCTGGATGGCGACCCCCCCCCCATGAAAAAAACCTCCAAAACATCTGGATCTGTTTCAGAGAGAGAGCAAAGGGGAGGGGTTCGGTGGTCGCAAAGTTACAGTAGGTGCTACTTGTAATGCTGGCCATTTATTAGGTCTTGTCTTGTTCCTGGGTTATGGGCTCAAATTACTTGACCGCACAGTAAAAAAAATGAGAGAGAGAAAGAGAGAGAGAGAGAATAAAAAAGTGGTAATCCTCCGTTGGAGCAGCGTCTCTGGATTGGAAAACTCCCTGGCACTGGGCTGGCTGGTGCCAGACGGCTCCTCAGACGCAGGACGGCCTTGTCTGGAGCTGGGGCGGCATTCTTAAATGGAGAAAGCAAACAACACAACAACCGAGACGACTACACAACAACAGAAGAAACAAAAATGCAGGGAGGTGTTTTGCCTCAACATAGCGTTGGGCGGAAATTATGTTGTTTAGCATTGAGAAACCTCCCGTCGCTATTCTCGCTCTCTTGGGGTCGTCCGAGTTCGGTATTTAATTAAAGTAACGTTTTCGCCGGGTGTTTTTGGACGCCGCTAATTCAATAAACAACGTCGTAAACAAAGAAAACATGGGAATTATGAATATAGCCATGTGTAATATATTCAGAAAAAAACCCAAAGGAGGCCCGTTGGGACTGTTAAATCTTTACATTTAACTCGCTAAGCGGCGACGTTCCCGCTGTGCTTTCATTCACAGCTGTAAACCGTGTCAATGAAAAGTGGGAAATGAGAAATCTGTGTGGCCCCCGGCTGCCTGTCCTGTTACGCTACGCTTTGAAGTCCTACTTTGAACATGAAACACACAACAACAACACAACGACGACGACGACAAACAACAAAAAAACCCCAACCTAAAACACTCGTAGAACAATGCTTACATTGTGCAATGCCTTGTGGGTAATTCCAGTGACGTTAGAAATGGGTTAGGTTATTTTAAAAAGGGGGAAAAAAAGGACAAAAAACAGATGGAAGATGAATGGGAAAAAGGGGATACAGAGGCAGTGTTTGGGCTTATCCTCACCGCCACCCTAGAAGCAAGCAGAAGACAGGAGCCAACCGAATGTGATACTGCGGTGATTACACCTGGTTGTGGCTTAACGCTTTTGATATGCCACGCAGGTTGCTCTGTGTGTTTTGGCCAGACCCGGCTCACCGCCTCTCGCTCCAGGACACCTGGGTCCTCGCTTAATCTGTCTCACGGTACTTCTTCACCTCTCTCTATCGCTCTTGACGCTTTTTAGGCCCCAGAGTTCGCTGCAAAGCCTCAGTTACAATCAATCAAGGCCCGGCGCGTGCTGACTGGTGATATCTCGCCGACTTTATCGACCAAACGTGTGTAGGAAACCAAATCCCCACGGCCCATTTTTTTGGCGGTTATCGGGACGACAATGGAAAAGCCATCTTTGTGGAGGTGAGAAAGCTGTTGATCGTTTCTGTTTCCATGAGAGTGACACGCGTACCGCTGACAAAAGCTTTGATTAGGATGATGACGTTGCCGTATGTGTTTTGAGTGATTTACTGCCCTTCTGTTCTTCCAGTTGTTTTTTTTTCTCTTCTCTTTTTCTTTCGGTGAGCTAAATAGGGATTTGTTTTTTTTTAAAGGAGGACAAAAGCGTATTCATCAAGCTTAAAAAATAAAGTTCAGACAATTTTTTTCTTTTAAGTAACCATATATGACGTTGTTTAAAGTATTAACCCCTCTCACATAACTCCCCTTGTTCATACCAATCAACCGAAGAGAAGAAGAATACGAAATTCGGCCTCCGGTGCTAGCGTCTTGTTTCGCCCCACCCCCCGCCCCCACACACGCTTTTTTTATTTGAGCGTAACCATGGCAACGGGGCGCTCTTGATGGGACGTGTTGACAGGAGACCGACCTCCTGTGCCAAACATGGAGAAAATCCCCAAAAAAGAAATGATGCCTTCTCATGAGGGCAATGGATTGGTGCTGGAGGCTGGAGGCTGGGGGTGGGGGTGGGGTGGGGTGGGGGGGGGGGCTGTCATCCAGACGGTTACACAGCAGAGAATGCAGCCTCTGTTTGACGACAAACTTTGAGAATCTGCGCGAGGGAAAAATAACTGATGTAATGTCGCTCCTGTGCCCGCGCCGGGGCCTTGACATGCCAGGCGCATTGAAATTGTTATCTTATACGCAAATTAAGTTGAACCCGTGAGTCACTTTTACCGGAGCGGTGACTCCTTCAAAAAGTTTGGACTCGGGGAACCAGGAACGCGTTTTTTTGTTGTGCTTCACGCAATTCGTTCTGTTATCAAGTTTTTTTTGGGTAGAGGTTATACTCATTTCACAGATATATAAATGGGAAAAGCATTTTTCCACTTATGTTATGATTGAACGGACTTGCGATTTGTTACAGATGTTTAGTTTTACAGCGTGGAACGGGTGGGGGGGGTCAAACTGTTGCTTGTCAGAATTGCTGATTTGCGCGCATCGCCAGGAGGTATGTATAAGCTCGGAGGGAGATGACTGGGCAGAAAAGGACACCCTGGTTACCCCCACAGTGTCTGCAAAGGTCTACGCACGTCCCGCCAGTGCAACACTTACTCCATGATACCCGCAGTAAATCCGATAATGGTGCTGAAAGGAAAGGTGTTTTGCTAGCATTAGCGGGCTGGCTACAAGTGGCGGTGGCAGAGCGGCGGGCCTACAGGTGGCTCTTTACCTGGGGCTGGTAGCGTAGCGCAGCGCTCCCCGGGCCTCCCTGAGCCAGGGATTTTTGAATGCATGCAGAAAGAGTTTTGACTTCCACTCAGGAAATAATTATTCTCATTTCCTTCTTTATTGGCAGGGCCTGATCCGCCAAGATGGTAATGGAAGTTGTGTGTCATTTTTTCTTTTTACTCGGAAAATGGATACAGCGAAGAAAAGAGCTTAGTGAGGATTTACTGATGCAGCGACACCCCACCCCAAACCCCAGCCCCAACCCGTCCACCCTCCTGTCTTCGAGCCCCTCCACCTACACCCCCTCTATGCCTTCTCCTCTCGCTCCAGGGAGCAAAATCTTGTACCAACCAACTCCCACCCCCCCCCCCCCCCCCAAAAAAAAGAATCGAGAAGATCAACTGCAGGAGCAAAGCTGAACCAGAGGCCTGGACTCCTGCTGACTTAAAAGGCGTGTTTTAAACAAAAACAAAACACAAAAGTCCAAGTTATCTCCATATCCCGGGATCCCCTTCAATCTACAAAAGCATCAGAAGTCGTACTGAATAAATGTTTGCAGTTCCAGTTTTTCCAAAAGCTCTGCGATCAAAGCCTTTGCTGTCAGCACATGATTTGATGCGCATGGCTTGCTGTGTATGCAGCACTGTTCCACTTGTATGTGCGGGTGTGTGCGCATGACACACTGGAACGAATCAATACACAAAGCCGTCACGCCACCTTGACTCCACCTCTTGTATGGTAGGGGTGGGGTCTAATTATTTACCACTGGGTCTTGTCGCCAGAACTTACTAACATTTTTTTTTTTAAATGTCTCATCCATTTTGCGTTATGAGACATGGAAAAGCAGAAGCACTGCATCCTCGCCTGAATCAACGCGTTACGGTTGTGACATCCAAGTCATACACAGCAGGCGATGCAGCTTTACCTAATGCACTCCAGTGGGAATCGAACCCCATTGACCCCATGTTAAGCATGTATTAAAGCATCCACCAAATGGCGTGGCAGAATCGTACTGGGTTCAATCCCCAATGTCCTCAGCCTAACCTGCATGCATCCTTGAGCAAGATCATGCCCTAACCCCCAACCTACCCCTCATTGGCATGTATCTGAATTCCCTGTAAGTTGCTTTGTATAAAAGTGTCTGCTAAATGAAACTTTAGTGTGCAGCAAAATACATAAACAAAGCAAAATATACCAACATAGTAGTAGGAGTAATCATACATTGTCAACACATGGTATTGTATGACCCCGGTAACAAATACTGGCATCATGCTCAAGGTGACCAATATTCAGAATCAATCAGACCAAGGTCTAGAAACAAAAGAGATGGGAAGACCGTTGAAGCGGAGTCACCACAAGCAAGCTTAGAAAGCAATTAAAGGAGAAGTTCTGACCAAAATCATCCTGGTCCCTATTTACTTGATGTTTCTGAACAATAGCAGAAGTTTTGAATTGGGACGGCATGCATGACTTTGTGATTGGACTCGGGCTGGCGATTCCTAATCTGAAAACTCTGCCATGCGTCTTCCGGTTCCAGACGTTGCCATTTGTGTTCGTTTTAAGGCAACCGCTCCACTTCCTTGGTTGGCTTGTTATTAATCCCAGCAGTGTCTAACTTTGAACAGCAAATACGACTCATTTGGACGTTAAAGACAAACTGCTGACAGAATGAGTTCTGCTGATTTATGTGATCTAATTTTGCATCTCTCGGAAAAGAGAGGAATGTGATTACATTTTGCTCATGAACATTTACTAATGTTGGAAAACATAATGCAATTGAGGGACAAAAAGGTCTTTAGATATTTGAACTCACTATGCTCTTCTTCACTGTAATATCGTAATTAGGGCTTGACTGTTTCTATTTTCAGTTTCACCCAAGGTCATTCTTGATGCAAAGATATTATTTTCCCTGGAAAATTTTCCGACTTTCAATTTGCCTAACTCCCAAAATCGCAGACTCAAGGTATTTATTACAATGGAGGGGAGTGATTTGCTAAAAAATGTTGATTCTCAGCAGAAAAGTCCAAACACCTTTCCATCTTCCACAGATTTATGGGCATTATGGTACATCTATCAAACCACTGCAATGAGACAGTAGTGCACACTGGGATATTTAACATTTCAACTTTGAATGAATAATGGCATTTAAAAGCAATTAAAGGAAAATAACATATTTGTGTTTGGTGTAACTCAGCCAACCTAAACCGTTTGTAGCATTAGCATTATAAATGTCTTCATATGATAATAGGGTTATAATACCAATAATAATTAATATTTTAATAGGGATTAATTTAGGGGGATTCAGTTCAGTTTGAGTTCAAAAGCACTTCTCTCTCTCACACACACACACACACACGCATGCACGCACGCACGCACGCACGCACACACACACACACACACACACAACATTTGTAAAGGGTGAGGTTGTAGTCGGGCTATCTCTGTAATATCTGGAGTAATAATAATATCTATCTGCAATAATTACATTACCATCTTGCACAGGCGGTGTAACAGATATGCAAGTGGCGTTACACACTTCCTTGTTGTGACTTTGTGGTCATAAATAGTTTTAAAATATCCTGAGGAGGGAAGGGGTGGTGGAGGGGGGCGTTTAAAGCAACCTTTTGGAGGAGGTGAAGGAAGCTTGTTCAGCATTTTTCCATCTGCTTTCAGGACATGTGAGAACTCGTGAGATTTAGTGGATAGAAAAAAACAAGGGGTGGGTTGCGATGACCATTTCAACCATGCTGGGTTTTCACGCCAAGACCCTGAATTATGGACTCCACCACTTGCATACGCATACCTGGCGCAAGAAACGCCATTGAGGTAAAGCAATTATTCATGACGTCCAAAACTGGGAATTATTATTCGGTGGGATTCATTTTCATTTTATATGGTATGAAGTTGAATGAAATTAAAAACAGGCCCCAAACTTCAAGTAAAAAGAAAAAAAAAGAAAAAAGTAGTGTCTGTCTGGCTCCTTTGGTCTCCAAAGTGAACCACTGGGGCTTTGAGGATTTTTTTTTCTCTCTCTCTCTCTGGTTCTCTGAGGACTCAGAAGGGCAACTGTGACAAACAAACCCCGCTCAACCAACACTATAGCAGCTCATTTCTCTCAGCTGCACCCCCCACTTCAGTTTTCGTTTTTGTCATTTAGCGTACCCGACCGCTATAGCGTTAGCCACCGGTCAAAGTTGGCAATACTAAAATCCCCCAGGGGTATTTCATGGCCCTCTGTGGCACACGGTTGGAAACCACTTCACCCGCGGCCGCCTCCAAGTCGCTTTAATTAGTGCTTGCTTGTACTCTGTCATACGATAACCTGGTAATCCTTTCCTGCCTTGGCTTCTAAGGAAGGAGCTGCTCAGCTCTGCAGTGGCCAAGCTGTCAAAGATATTCAGGCCTGTTAGACCTGAGCTCTCCCCCTGGAGTCACCCCTCTCTCTCTCTCCCCCACCATCACCACCAACGCCACCTTCTTCATCTGGACACCCTGGCCAGGGACAGTCTGAGCTGAAAGGGGGGGGGGGGGGGGGGGGGGAACTGCAGCCTTCAGGTCGTCATTCCTCAGAGCTTTCCTTTCACGTTCGGCCGGCTACCGTAGACTTTGACGTGGCGGCGGCGCCGAAGCCAAACTTCCTGGGGAGTTGTGTGTGAGGAAGTCCACAGTAAATCCATCACCCCCTTCTTTCTCTTTCTCTCCTTTCGCTTTTTTTCCCCTTTCCGTATATTAACCAACCGTTGGCGCTGTCCTGCAAGTGTCCATGAGGACCCCCACTAAGTACAATCACCACCCACCCCCCCAACCCACCACCCACCACCACCATCACCACCCCCCCGACCAAAGTGCCGATCCCTGCTTTAACTCCTCCGCCAGTAATTGTTTGAATGGAAAGATGCTTCCATTAGCCGCGGGGTTATACAGATGT
Organism: Merluccius polli; assembly: GCA_030340625.1. NCBI lineage: Eukaryota > Metazoa > Chordata > Actinopteri > Gadiformes > Merlucciidae > Merluccius > Merluccius polli. Next base: position 70,095 of record JAOPHQ010004608.1, on the reverse strand, counting down.
GACCCGTCCTCTGCTGCAGTATTGATTACAAACCCCCATCTGTTGTGTGTTTTCTACGTTTGTATGTGTGTATGTGTGTATGTGTGTGTGTGTGTGTTTTTCTATTGTGAATTACTGCCTTTGTTGTGTGTTATTACTCCCATCCGTGCTCTGCTCTTTCCATGAGCCATTCAGAGGGGAATGCTGCGATCCAGCCCTTAAAGTATTATTGCAGACAGACTCCTTGTTTATGTATTTCTGGTCAATAAATGGTCTATTTTCTCTAACGTTAACATATCCTTTTTTTTGGGTCTTTTTTTTCGGAATAGCCTATTGTTAGTTTGTCTTTGGGAGTTGCGAAGCCGATGATGGCTCGCCCAGAGACATTTTATAGCAACAGGCCCTGCGCGTACTGAAATGCATTTTGGAAAAATTGTATTCACGGTACCAATTTGTTTTGATGTTACAGCCATGTGTACTGTAATATTGACACTTTATTTTACCACCTACCATCACAATAAGGTCATAAAGAGTGAACAAATGTATTTGTTAAGTGACGATCTGGCTAAATCTTTACTAAACTTTCATCTGGAGTCATCGAGTCATTCAAAGAAAGCGATGCTGAATTCAACTCAGAAAGTTTAACATATCTACTATCACCACTGCAATACAATGGATATGTGCCAGTTGAAGAACACTTATTCTTTTCATTATTCAAATGAAAGTCAAAGTGTCAAAGTCAAAGTGAGGAGTGGTCCTGTGTAGCTCAACTGGTAGAGCATGGCACCCATGCTAAGAATGTATGATGATGACGCTTTGGATAAAAGCGGCCAGCAAATAGCATATTATTATTATTATTATTATTAGTGAACACCCAGGAGATTGTGAAGATGCTTCATACTGGAGATCAGCGCCTCAGTCCCAATGAAGGCACCGCAGGCGAGTCTGCTTCAGGTTTGAGCGGGAACATTCCCATAATGACTTTGTCTCATCATGAACCAGGGGTTGGGTAAGGGCAGTGGGGTGGGTTGGGGTGGGGGGCTGTGTTGGTGTAATTGGCTTCAGTGGGTGGGCGCCTTGCAGAGTACATGTACCAAATTAGTGTTAAGACCCCCACCTCCCCCCCCAAAAAAAGAAAAGAAAAAAAAAAGAAAACCCAGCTTGAAATGGGTTATTTGGGCAACTTTTCCTTTCATTTGTCCCAAGCTGCACCCGGCCAATCCAGGGGGCCTGTCTCCCCGGGGCTAGGATGATTTTATTGTGTGTGTGTGTGTGTGTGTGTGTGTGTGTGTCACAGCACACAGCAGAAGCTAATGCGGAGATCCAAAGCTATTTTCCCACCCCCTCTTTTTTCTCCCATACGGAGACTGGCTAAAAAAGGGGTCTTTTTTTTTTTTCTTTGTAAAGAGTGTGGTTTTTAATGGCAGCATGTAAAAATGTGCAACGCGTTAACAGCCTCACTGAGGCAAGGCAAAAGACATGGTGTACGTAGCCCCAAAACAAATTGAGATGGCAAATAAAGCGACATAAGCCCTTCAGATGGAGCCCTTTATAAAGTAGGTGGCATTCGCCGGCGCCTTTGATCAAGGAGGTGATGTCAGCAGACTCAAAAAGCAATTGACGCCTGCGTCGGATTGGAGTCGCGGCAAACTCCCGTGTCGAAGTATTACGTACCGCAAAAAATATGACGCGCCGCAAAAAGACCCCCGGTCTTTCATCCCTAACCGCCTAAATAGCTTTGCTACGCATACGTACATTTCACAAGCAATTTTGCATCTTTCGCTGTCCATGTTTTGAGTTAAAGAAGAAATGAGTCTGGTTTGATACATCTTCACGTTTTTCGAGCGCTTTTGTAGTCGACGTAAGCCACCGACGGAGAAATAAAACACACATGTTGCACAGTTCACAAGGGTCCCTTGAGTGCAGAGGTTCAACTGTAAATACAGAGAAGTATTACCAACATACCAGAATACCAATACACTTCTGGCAAATATAAATTAGTTGGAAAAGGGAAGCTGGTCATGGAGAACAGGGTGGGGACAGAGAATGCAGACATTTCGAAACGCCAGACTGTTAAGAGGGGCATGCAGACAGACATAACCGACAGACAGACATACCAGACAGACAGAGACAGTCGGGGTAAGGCAGGAAGGCGGACGGGGCAGGAAAGCGAAGCTAAGTTGCAAGATAATAGGTAAAGCACACATAAAGCTACATCAAAGTAGCGACATCTGGCAAACGAACGGGGATGTTGATACATTCGCCAGATGAGTGTAATTGCCAGAACAAAGCACCCCATTCCCAAAACACTTAAATATATACCTGCACACAAATGAATTGTGACACACACATTTCTATAAAACAATATCCATGTATTCGCCCCCGAATGAACGCTCCCCCTCCATATTCCAAAAAACACTTATACACTACACACAAATTAACGTGCATATCAATCAATGCAAAACTATACACACTAAGACACATACGACAACACACGTATTTGTGTCCTAGAGGTGTGTTTTTTGTGTTATCTTTGGGTACTTTCGCGTTGCGCGGAGACACTGATGTGCTAATTCAGCGCTTGTGAAAGTCCGATTAGCCCAAGCCCCGCGGGGTCCAGTCTGTTGGGGTAATAATCGCTTCCTCAGAGACCCCCACCCGCCCCCTGCTCTCAGTTCACTGGAATGCCCCATTATCCTGTGGTTGCACATCTCTCTCGCTCTCTCACCCACTCACTCACTCACTCTCTGTGTCTCTTTATCACGCTCTCTCTCTCTCTCTCTCTCTCTGTCTTTACCACTCTGTCACAGTCTCTATTGCTTTCTTATTCTCACACTCGCTCTGTCTGACTCACTCTTTGTCGCTTTCTCTCTCTCTCTCTCACTCACACACTCTCTCTCTCTCTCTCTCTCTCTCTCTCTCTCTCTCTCTCACTCACTCACACACACTCTCTCTCTCTCTCTCTCAGGCTCCTGGAGCATGGCCAGGCCCCTCTGTAGAGACAATGGGGTCAGGTATCTCCTCAGCCACCACTTGGCTGGTGTCCTGGCCTACGCAAGGATCCGCTGGGAGAGCCGAGTGGTGGGGTGGTGAAGACGAGGACTGTGGTGATGATGATGATGATGATGATGATGATGATGATGATGGGGCCTTTCCTGTGTGGGCCCTCTGCAGCTTGTTTTTAACTCAGATCTGGGATCTGGAAAGCAGTTTTGCTGTCTAGGATTTGAAATAGGAATAGATATGCATGTATGTGTGTGGGTGTGTGTTTACTATCTTGGAGTTCATATTTATAGATGGGTTTGTTTATTTCTGAAAGTGAAATATGCATCACGAAATGTCAGGTTTCCATTTTTATTGTGCGCCGGTCTAAAAATAAACCAGTGTGCCATTTTGGTGTCCTGTTGAATTTTTTTTTAGCTGTTTTCCTCTGTCGTGTACAACGCTGAAGGAAAAAGAAAAGCGCTGTCACAATGTCAAAGCATTTTTTTGGGGTTTTGTGGCCCCTGGAGTCCCCTGTGCACTCGGCGGTGTTTCCACCATGGGAAAACACAGAACAGGAAGTGGACGACATATTCGATGAGGGTTTCCTCCGAGGTCGGCGTGTTTCATTTTCAGCCACGATCCCGATGCGTGACGCAACTTCTCTGAGAACGTCTCTCCTCGCGGGTCCTCCCCCGCCACACACCCCCTTTTGCGTCTCTCTTCTCCTTCTCCTTCTTTGGTCTCTGGCTTCCTGGACGGTTGCCATGGCTCCGTGGTCCACAGCTCTCTCTCCACGATCATTATGGTCACCAACCGTCAAGCCTCCGTCGACATATTTTTATTTTCGGCCGTCACTCTCCATTTGAACTCAATCTCGTGGCTTGCCACTTCGTGCTCAGGCCTTGCGTTTGATGGTATGATGCACTTTTCCATCTACGTTATTTTTTGCTTTGCCGCTAAACGTCCCGCCGGTCGCAAAAAAACTTCACATGATGACGTGAAGACAATAGATTTTATATTGCAAGCTCCAAAAGTAGTGGACACCAAGCGGTACTGCAACCTCGGTTCGTGGTTCACATCTACGTTGCTCGTAATTTGTGGTAAAGTTGAAACGGTGAGGGAAAGCAAATGCAAAACAGAAAAAGTAGTAGCCCTGGGGAAAAAAACAGAACCAGTCCGTGAAAATATTTTAATTATACCGTTCTTTTCATATTTTCTTGACAACTGTAGGTTCAAGCTTTTCTGGAGCTTAATTGAATAAAACTGTGGGTCCAGGAATCCAGGGCGCTGGTTACAGTTAACCAAAATGTCCTTACGGTGACAAAACCCTGCGTCTATTGAATAAGGGGCATGTTGGTATTCTTATTTATGAGCACTTTATTTTCATAAAAAAGCACGCCCGCTCCGCTGAAGACAAAAAAACAATGGTGCAGGTTACAGTAAATATCCAATTTCGGGTACATTTTTCTCCCCGGATGATTCTGTTAGAGACGTTTTAGCTCTTCTTTTAGTTATACAGTTAGGAGCTCAGTGAATCAAACGACCCCTGAACCCGGCCCTTGCCTTTAATGGAAAAACAAAACATACTAACTGTCGAATGCTAATTGTTTTTGTAATGTCTGTAAAACGACCAATAAAGAGACAGGAAAAAACACTGCCAACCAATCAGCAGTCAAGTCTTATTTTAACCTTTATTACAGCAATTATCTCAGCGGAAATTAAGACGAAACAAGACTTTGGTTGATGTCTCTGGACACGAATCATATGATCTATGATTATACAAGGATATGTTGGAAGGGAAGGGGGTAGCTTTCCCCATACCTTTAACCATATGCATGACTACATATCACATATACAGTATATTCAATCAAATAATATAAATCTGTCTCTGACAAGAGTACGACCATGCACATGTCTTTCATTCTCAAGCAGAGGCCGATTTCGCTTGGAAGTGACTTTGCTCCCCCCCCCCCCCCACCCCACCCCACCCCCTCCCTTTTTTTAATAACAGGAACAGAGAGTTATTTAAGCACAGAAATCAAAGAATTTGTGATTTATGGATGAACACCAACGCCGTCTGTTGCACGCGGAGCCAATGATGGTTCATAAATCCCCTCGGCCTGCATCGCAGCCACTGATCTATCCAACGCTCACCGGCCAGTTCATCTTCATGGTCACTTTCCGTCTTCCCTATTCCAGTGGTGGCGCCGTGCCACTGGAGGCTCCATGCTGTTTGAAGATATTTCACATCTGATGGATTCATGGCTTCCAAGCTTTAGGGAAGATTCTGCACACTTTGGGGTCATGCCTCACAAATTCACCAGACACGGGACCGTTGGAGTTGCATCAATATTTTTTTCCATTATTCCACTGCAATCTTTTTACAAGGTTCCTAATGGGGGGAAATGTATCATTTTCTCATGTGTTTTATTCATTTTCACGTTTTTTTGTTTTTTTTTTCCATCCGCCTTGGGATGTTTATTGTTACGGTCGTTAGCGCTTTAGCCTTCGTTAGCTCCTCGGGGCTGTCTCTGTGCAGCATGTTATAATGCTAGCCAGGTGTTAGCAATGATGTGGCTACGATTATACTAATATTTTAACGCAGAGTGTTTTTGTGTGTGTATTGCTTCTAAGAAAATTTGCTGCCCCCTTGGGGTTTTAAAATACTGCGTGCTGATAATGAAAGTGACGCTGAAAACAATTCGAAACATGTATTGGCAATGAACATGTGAACTTAATTCACATCTAAATGTTGGTTTTTACATCCAAAAATAGATGTGTTGATGTCTTTTCCACTTAGCCACCTGCACTGGCTGCCGCTACAGCGGTCATTATTTTTGTTGGGGAGTATTTATTTATGTGTACTGTGTTCTGCACAGGACCACTCACCCAACCGAGTATGAAAGACATTACTATTTGAAAACAGAATCAATGCTATGGGTGTGGTAGGCTCGCGTAATAGGCCAACCAGCCAACTGGTTTTTGGTATCGACGCTGGAAAAATAAGTGCTTGTGAATATGGGTCCAGGTTAATGTCCATGCGTTGCCCATTGGCTCTGGCAGTGTTGAACAACCCAAAACTAAACCCAAAACCTAAAGTTGATGGACTGATGATGATGATGATGAGGATGAGGATGATGACAAGGATGCCCTCATTTCAACCAGTTCACCCAATTCTCCTATCTCCTCCTTGCACCATGACCCCCATCTCCTGACATTTGGACCGGACTTCTGTCGCTTCATCAAGAGCCTGAACCTGAAAGAGAACCCGCCCAGTACCGGTTCTCTGCCCTCAGGGGCATCCCAGAGCCCAAGCTCCTCCTTCAATGGGCTCATCCATCTTCTCTCACCGCTCTCTCCCGGGTGCACCCTCAGGGGAGGCAGGAACCAGGGCCTCGGTCTCCAACACCAGTCACGTCATGTGAGCCCCCTAAAAAGTGACAGGTCTCCTCCGTTCCTTTGTCTCCATTCCCAACTGGCCTCGCTCCCGCATCTCCATGGTGCTTATTTCTGGTCCTGAAGGTTTTTTTTCTTTGACATTATTGTGTTGTACAGCACACAAGTCCACACCCCGAGCGCCAGGGAAGGTTCAGAGGATGGCCCAGCCACATTATTCTGCTTCCATGGACTGGCTGGGATTGTAGTCTCCGATGTTGGGGCTGCTGTGTGTTTCCACTCCCGGGGTGTTGGATGACAGGATATTCACCGCCGTCCGCCGCAGACCTTTCACTCGTAGACACGAGGATGTGCATGGAAACGTCTCACCGGGACGTGGCTCCGCGCGCTAATCCGTGTTTGTTGGCTAAACTGTGACCCGGGGATTGTGAGGACAAAATTGTGCTCTTGCAAAAGAAGCTGGTTTTTTTCTCGTCATACATATGCATGCTGTAAACATATGGATTCAATATATGTTGCTCAACAGATGTGCCCATTGGAAAAGTGAGCTTATGGATGCACATGCATCAAGTCAACGTTAAGTACTCCCATATTAACAGTATTTAAAAAATATGTATGCAAAATCGGTAATGGCCTCGTAAATAAGTTGTAATTTAAATTATTTTCCGAATGTTCTAGCAAACGAGACCAGCCATGAATAGTTCATTTTTATGTAGTATTTATGTACTTATGTCCTCATAGGAGCCCAATGGTAAATGAACGTGGGCCGTTTGGGCCTGTGGGTAGCTATAACAACATAATAAAATATATCATCGTAAAATGGACAGTGAATGTAACAAGTTTATTCGGGGGAATATACGGAACGCCAAAGGCATGGCTGTTCCTCGGGCCCATGGTCAACAGAAAAACGGACCGACCGACGTCCGTCCATCCCGATTCATAAAGGTTAAGAAGAGCCAGACTGGAAAAAGACCATCCTTTGCACCAAAAAAGAAAAAAAAGACTGGAAAACATTTTCATTTTCTCTCCCCCGTTTAAAATAAAACAAAAATAAATAACGTGTTCATACGAAGAAAAATTAAAAAGTAAGTAACCTCTGTGTTTGCCTCGTTATGTGGCGTGCAAGAGGTGGACCCGCACTTATGCAAATGGAATCGATTTAACAGATCGCTGCCTTGCATCGTGGCACCGAGATCCTTAACTATAAAACAAACAAACCGCGCACGCCAGGCTCAAGAGACTCTGGGCCTTTTCAAGAAGACATCAGGCACAAGTGCAGCACCGTAATTCTTATTTTCGTATATTTTTATACATTCCACTCATAAAAGAGTGTGTGTGTGTGTGCGTGTGTGTGTGTGCGCGTAGGTTTTGTCTGTGATGTGATGTTCCACGTCACACGTACCGCCGCTCACTCTCGCTCTCCCTCACGCGTGTGCGTGTGCGTGAGTGCGTGCGTGTGCAAGCCATGACACGGCCTGGCCGGCATCGAACTCCCGGGCAGACTCACTGTAAACAAACCTCTCATTCTTCCCCCCCGTCTTCGTTTATTTTGCATCCTTCTCTTTCACTCGTTAGCGTCCAGTTGATTAAGATGTAATGAGTTCAGATGGGGGCCTGGAAGAGCTGACTGTGGCGCGCGGCGCAACCCTATCCCCCGGGAGCAGCTGCTTCATCCTTCAAGTGTAAAGCTACACCGAGGTTCACTCGTCGCTCTCTTATAAAGACGTTTATCAATTCTCCTCTCGTTTTTTTCCTTTCCAGGGGCATGTGTCTGCAGTCGGTGGATATGCTTGGGAGTATATTTGTGTCAAAACACATCACCGTTCGCAGAGATATTACCGCCGGCCCCTGCTGCGGTGCATCACCGGGAGTTTCCCTTCGCGAAATCTGTTTTCGTGTTGTTTGGCGCGAGGTCCAAACTGATGACATATTGAAGCTTTGACAGCATTATCTGTCTGTGGTCAAGTCTTTCTCTGTCCTGCTGTGTTGTGTGTGTGTGTGTGTGCGCATGTGTGTGTGCATGTGTGCATGCGCACACTGTCTCCAAAACCTTAAGGAGCACTTTGCCAGGAATAAGTTGCAACCCCCCTTTATGTGCACACACACACACACACACACACACACACACACACACACACACACACACACACACACACACACACACACACACACACAATGTCTTCAAAGTAACATCTCTAAGCCTTCTTATACTGAGTAACAGTCTAAGTCTGTTATAAAACCCTGTCATGAGGCTTAAATATTCATGAGTAATATATTCGTCCAAGACGGAAATCTGAAAAAAAGCATTTACTGGTAACAATAGTCTGTGGGAATAAGCCTTTTGTTTCTGTGCAAAACACACAGACTCACAGACCACACACAGTGTGAGTGTTCATAATTCACATTCATACACTATAATTCAAACCAATGGTTGTGAATTTGAATCTGGTCCCACATGTGCAACATTTGACCAGGCATCGCCGCTAATCAGCTAATTGATGTCGTATGATTTCAAAGACGTTGCGCAATCGGCGCTGCTGAGCGCTGACGGCAGGATGATCTACTTGTGGATTGGTAAAAAAACGGATTCTGCTTTCGCTGTGTTCAAACTAAACAAAGCTAGGGGGCATTGTTAAACATTGCGAAAATGCTTTCCCATGCTCCTCTTTTCCTTGTGCATTCTTCTTCACACACAAATGGTAAAAGTCAGCAAATGTTGACTCCTACTGACGCTTCCCTTGGGCCCAGAAACCACCAGTTCACTTGTAGATGTGTCAGTTAAACAGTGTTTTGTTGTATCCATATGAACATTTGTCATTTAGCAGATGCTTGTATTCAAAGCGACTTGCAGTGACTTCGGATAAAGATGATTAAGCAGCAGGGTTTAATGTTAGGCATCTGCAGACATTGGGGGGATCAATGTGCAGAGAAATAATTGCGGTAAATATGGACTCTGCTTGACTAGTGAACTAGCGCAGCTTTAATTGCAACGTGTCAGGCTTTACAAGACCACAGGTGGATTAAAACGTTGGTCGTTTTGACGGTGGTGCCACTCCACTAGTCAGCACCCTTTGCAGCTGGCAATGATTTGAATGTATCACAAGTAAAAAATGAAAGTAAAACTGACTGTACTTTCGTTCTGCGTATCGTGAGTCTCTAAGTAACTCACAGTGGAACTAGGAAATAAACTTCCTGTACATGAAAGATGTCCGGTCTGTGGACATACCGAATGGACCGCTGGACGAGCAGTGGAAACCTCTGTTGAGTCTGTTTGAATTGTGAATGGATGGGGCTGTTTAATTTACAGTGGAAAGTTTATTTTCTGTGTCTTATTTACAAGAGTTATGCAAGGCTGGCAGCGTATCTGTGTTTTATGGACGGAAGTTTTCTTTTTTTCCTTTTTACCCAAAGAGTGCTCCTTGTTTTTTATATGTTATTGTGGTTGGTTTTTGAGGAAAACGTCTCGAGTCTTATTTAGGGTGAGGTTGTGACTGATTAATCACACTTGATTTATGAGCTGCGCACAAACACACACGTCAGCAGAGGATACAAGAGATATGGCAGAGCAGATGTCTGTGTCCGAGACGCAGTATGTTGGTGACAGAGATGTTTCAGGGCAAGTAAAAACAAAAAAAAAACGGTTGAGAAAAACAAACGATTCTCCGAACTGTGGAAAAATTGAGGCGCACAACATTAAATATATGTATTTACAAAAAAAAGACATATTTTGAAGTAACCCAGATTAAACCTGGGAGCTGCCCATGTTTCTTATGAAGACCACTGAATCGGTTTCAGGGGAACGACCTCTCAGCCGTGAGCCGAATCCCGCAAAATTATTCCCCGCTTAATACCTATCCCATCCACTGTTGACAACCGGGATCGCCGGCCATAACTTGACTATTGTAAGGTCAGTAACGTGGTCGTCTGGGGGCGCGCGGCGGAGGATGTACTGAAATGATTTGTGATTTGCGGACGGATTTGTGATCTCTCCGATTCTACCTCTCGGTGTGCTAGCCAGCCTTTGTTAGCCGCGAACCCAAAACGAAACCCAAACCGAAACAAACACAGACAAAAAAACTCCCCGGCAACAGCGCTAAATGTTGAGTCGTTTTAATCGGATTCGCCTACCTTTAGTGTCTGAGTGCCAGATGTCGCAAGTGAATAAAGCGAAGAAAAAAAGAAATGTCTGCGATCAAAGTAGGGCACAGCCCACATCACTGGCAGCCAACTGTCAAGAGAGAGAGTCGGTAATTGCCCCGGCTGTCAGACGCGCCGCTTTGAAGTGTGCAAGAGGATACGCTAATGCGGCCTATTGTTTAGCGTTCATTAGCAACGCACATTATGTACAAAATGAAACGTATCCGCCTCCCGCAATAGAAGTGACTCTAAAAGTCGGTATCTGTAGACTCAATATAGGATTTGTTTTGTTTGAGCAATTTTTTCCGGACGCCATTAAAATATCCGTTTCCCCCCAAAAAGGAGGCCGTGTCTGCCATGATGTCATCGCATGCGATGATGTCACTGCGTAATATCACAGATCTCGCAGATCTCACACACACACACACACACAGACACACACGGAAACACACACACACACACACGCACACACAAAACGCTGACTCACTCGGCCCCTTCCTCTCAACTGCACACAGACATCTTTAGGCCTTCAGGTCTTAGGAGACAGACAGACAGTCGGTTCTTTTTTTCCCCCCTATTAAATAAATAGTCGCTGGGTGACCGTGAAGTGCTGAGAAGAGCAACCTGCTGTTTCTCTTGGATGTCGCGGGCCCCTGCGCTGGCCCGCGTGTGTGTGTTGTGTGGGTGGCTCTTTGGCAATAACCCCCTGAGTGAACAAGAAAAACAGGGCCTACTGCGAGCCGCCGCGCTGCCCGCTGCCAGCCTCTCGTAGGACGGGCCAATCATACTTGTTTGTCTTGCTTGTTAGCACACGGTAATTGGCAATTACAGCCGCGGCCCGCGACGTACAGAGGGTTTTAGTGGAGCTTTACCGCTCTTGAACGCGCGGCTGCGGCGCTGTAGGTCTGCGGACGCTGCGGTTCATGTGCGCGTAGGATTTGTACGACGCGGGGTTTTGAGCTAAATATACATATGCATGGAATAGGAAGGGAAACACGACACGACGTATGTCGTCGAATGTCGTATGGTCGGACGAGATGAGATGAAGTAAAGTGAAGTAGATGACATTAGATTATATTAAATGATGAGACTCGACGACATGAGATGAGAAATTACAAAGATCTTGCGAAGTTATGTCAGGAACGCGTAACATTACTATACAGATCCCAGTTCGCATGCTTGCTTGATTCCAACAAGACAGGCGTCGTCTCATAAAGCACAATGTCTAAATGTCTAAATTTTTAATTTTTTTATTCCACGTCCATCCAGCCAGCTACGGTTCTCATGCCTCGCTCGGCGCCATTTTGCATTGGTCTTCTCAGCCAGATGATGTCATGCTATTTCAAAAGGCCATTGTCTTCCCAGAGTAACAAAGTGCTGGTTCATGCGATGCTGTGCAGTGAGGTTCGGCTCTTCAAAGAGCGAGGCAGATAAGGATGTTTGCCTTGTCTACAGGCAACAAGCCGCCCTCAAACATCAATGCTCACCATACAAATACAGCTAGATTTCATTTTCAGACCGGTATGAGTAACGCGTATCATTAGCAGTAATTCCCTTACAGTACGTCGGGCTGGAATATCATGCCAATGGGGCGTCGGATTTCAGCACAAGCAGCGAGGGGCTTGTAAAATGGCGCCTGCTCACACACAGAGCAGTGACTGTGCTGCGCCCCCCCCCCCCCCCCCCCACCCCCCCCTTCCTCCGCCATAATGGAAATTAAAAAAATACCTGTAGACAGGTACACACCACATGAAAGGCGAGTCTTTTAACCGACTACACTGTCATTAAAATAGGCCCCCCAGGCTTTCCTGACACAATACCTCTGGAGTGTGTGTGTGTGTGTGTGTGTGTGTGTGTGTACAAATGTGCATGCAGTTATACACAATTATGAACATGCACACTCAGATTCACACCCATACACACACACTGACATACACACGCACACGCACGCACACGCACGCGCACACGCACACACACACACACACACACACACACACGCACACCATAACTTGGCATAAGGTATTTACAAGAGGAAATTGCTGGGACGTGTAATGTGGGTACTCTCTGAGACCCTGTGTGGTCTGAATACATCATTCCGGTCACTTCTACCCCCAGCAGCCGGTCCTGGGGTCCAACCAACCCCCCCCTGCACTGTACCCACTGGAACGCTGTTGGCGGGGCGGTTGTTATGGTTACAGTCACCACACTTGTTTGGTGAAAAGTGTGGAAATGGTTTTTCGAAAAAAATGCACGGCCAGACAAAAGCTAGAAACTTTGAGACGAGGGCAAGAGGCAACCTTAAAATGCCATTACAAGTGACCCGAGATGATATCTAGCATATCACAACAGGACACTGATATTATGGTTATGAATATTTCATATGGTACAGCACCTGGGTCTTTATTTGGATATCACGCGGGCGTGTAGATAAAGAGCTAATTGCAATTTTGTTCTCTAGACGGGTTGGACCCACAACATTAAACAACCCCGCAAGATTACATCTAACCACCCACCCTCTGCTGTATCAACGCTGCACTATATCTGTGTGTGTGTGTGTGTGTGTGTGTGTGAGAGAGAGAGAGAGAGAGAGAGAGAGAGAGAGAGAGAGAGAGAGAGAGAGAGAGAGAGAGAGAGAGAGAGAGCGAGCGAGAGAGAGAGAGAGAGAATGTGCATATCTTGCATGCATCCCTTTCAATTCTTCATGTATTCTGTTACTGTCTCTTTTACTGGTGTGCGTGCCTGTGTCTCCATGTGCTTCCCCGCCCCTTGCTGTGTCTATCGCTGTCTACCTGTGTGTCTCGGAGACATTTCAAAGGACGCTCACACGCAGCCTGCGGACACCGGGGGCTCAAACACAATGTCTTTCGGGCTGGGAGTGCCGCCGCATTGTCCTGCCTCCTAGATAATTGCATGCACCTTCTCCCTCCCTCCCTCCCTCCCTCCCTCAGAGGTAGCTCTGATCCAGCCCAGCTTTAGTTTTAGACGATCCAGCCTCAGTCTAAGGGCAGGATCGTCTAGCGGTGAGGGTGTTCGAGCACAACCCCCATACCTGCTCCGTTCATCTAAAATGAACGTTGTGATGATCGCTTTCGGACGAAAGACTCAATAGGTTAGTAGGACGACGTACGTTGCTGTTCTCCCTCGCCTTCCTCATCACCACGTATGGGCGTCAACGCTGGGGCAACGCAGAGGAATGGGGAGAGAACAGCCCTGGGTGAGGCGCTGCTGCAGGACCACGGAAAGCTGTGGAGCCTAGGGGGGCGTGCACGTCGCTGGGGGGCGTGCACGTCGCTGGGTGGCATGCACGTCGCTGGGGGGCGTGCACGCCGGTCGGGGGGTGGTGCGCTCTTTTTCGTCTGTCAGGGCCCACAGTGGCGGTAGTGTCAGAGGGAGTTTCTCTACAGCTGTGCTGAGGGCCTGTGTGTGTGTGTGTGTGTGTGTGTGTGTGTGGTGGGGGGTCACAGTGAAAGCATTCAAAGGCCCGACACCGCGGGTGAGCACCTGTGTGTGTGTGTGTGTGTGTGTGTGTTACAGCACGTGCATGACTCAGAGCATGTGATGAGGTGGGATTTATGAGGGTGGGTTATTACACTTCACCTCAACAATAATGTGAAAAACGCACAGTAAAGGATTCATGATGATTCATTTCAATATTTTTTTTTATTCTATTGTATTTTACCTGCACTTTTCATTAATGTGTGTGTGCTGGGATTTTGACGTTGTGTGTATGGACTGGGTAAGCTGCGAATGAATTGCCCTCGACGGGATCCAAAAAGTTGTCTGAATCGGCGTCGTGTCGAATCCTTTGGACCCGAAAATCCCCAAGAAAAGGGGAGGGATCCTCTGCACCAGGTCTGCACCAGACCACAGCCGGTCATTAGGGCCATCTGTCCGGCTTACTCAGCACCTTAATGTATGACTGGGGGAGAAAGGGGGAGGAGGGGGGGGTGTCATTTATTTATCTTACGTCGATGACCCAGACATCAACCCACTGCATCTCTCTCTCTCTCTCTCTCTCTCTCTCTCTCTCTCTCTCTCTCTCTCTCTCTCTCTCTCTCTCTCTCTCTCACTCATCTGCCGCCATGTGACAATGGAAAATGATGATACAAGAACGACTTTTGAACCATGAAGGTGAGGCTGCGGCGGTTGGAAGGGGAGAGGGAAGAAATAATGCGTTTCCTACAGATGTGAAACCATGAACGCAGAAGTAGGTGAAGTACATTGAAACGCACACGTACTGTATGTCTGGTCGGTTCGAGTTCAAACCCTTTCTCCGATACGTTTCTCTTCATCGCCTAAACGCTTTCGGAAGTTTTCCTTTAGCTAGCAGTGCAATTGTATATGCTTGTTATGTCGTTGCTCTAGATAAAGTAAGTAAAGTAAATACATGAAAAATCACATCATCTAACAATAATATGACGTAACAAATAGCAAAATAAACCAATACTGTGTGTTCTCTGTTTTCGTGGATATTGTTCAAAGGCGGTCGGAGCGGGAAAGCATTTCCCATGGAGTTACGCAGAAAGCGATGCCTCTGACTCACCCTAAAGGCTGTATATCTAGGCCCACAGCGATGGGTAGGATGGGGACCACAGGGAAGGCATTTCCTGTCTACACACACAAACACACACACACACACACACACACACACATGCTGATAGACTCAGACACAGCTCACAGGTTGGTGAGGTCACTGGATGAGTAAATTGTCTGGAGGGGGGATTCTGGGGAAAACTGTCTGCAAATAATGCTCACATACTAGAAACTAAATCGTCAATGCATAGGCCTACTAAATATTAATTATTATTCTTTCTTGTTATATATTAGTATTCTACCTATTCTCTCTCTCTCTCTCTCTCTCTCTCTCTCTCTCTCTCTCTCTCTCTCTCTCTCTATATATATATATATATATATATATATATATATATATATTTATGTGTGTGTGTATTTTCCTGTCTCTTAGCATGAAGATTACACTGAATTCAACTTTTCGTTTCGCCTATACGACCCCATGAGGGCGTGCTTCTTCCCCCACCACCACCAAAGTTACACACAGACACACACACGCACGCACTCACACACACACACACACACACACACACAATAAAGTCTCTGTTGCGCTGGGTAATTATTTGGAAAAATGGCTAGTGACCACACCTTAGCCTCCTCTGACAGACCCATTACGTTTGACGTGGGTGTGCTGCTTTTCTCTAGAAAATAATGATCTGTGCAAGCCGGTACATGGCTCACCATTTCACCAGCGCGTGTCACTCTGAATTATCTGCTGTCCACATGCTACATTTCAACTAGCGCCGGATTTGCGGGTGAAAAAAGTAATATACCAACACTAATTCCATTTTGATGGCCCTTCTTTCACTTTGGGCCTGGATTGTCTATCTGGTGGCCGAGCGAGGTTACACACACACACACACACACATAAACATAACACACACACACACACACACACACACACACATAACACACACACACACACACACACACACACGTGCAATCCTCCATCACACACACACACACACACACACACACACACACATGCTAAGAAAGGGGCTATTTCAAGAGAGCTCTGATTTGTAATTCATTACATAACTGGTAAATGAAGAAAGAGGCTGTAGGAAATTGAGATTTATTTCAGCGGTGAGGCGGGCTGTATGTTTTGGACCACAGGGCTATTTTCTAAACACGACTGGTGCATGTTGGTCAGGCGAGAGGTGAACAGCAGGCTTTTGTGGCCGCCCCCGGGACTTAAGTGTGTTTAGACTTGTGGTTGTTTCGACAGGGGGGGGGCGTGCGGGGGGGGGGGGCCCTGCGTGTGTGTGTGTGTGTGTGTGTGGGGGGGGGGACTGTGGCTTGACTCAGACCAAGAGGACAACCCCCCCCCCCCCCACACACACACACACACACACACACACACACACACACACACAACCGCACCCCTGACAACAATAGAGGAGGAACTTTTCCACAAAGCTGCTGTGTAATATCTCTGTGCAGCCATTGTCACAAATGGAAAATATTTAAAAAAAATGGGACGCTTTTGTCGGCCAGAATTTACAGAAATGTTTATTGTCTGTCTTGACCTGAGGTTTTCTATTCTTTTTTATGATTTGATATTTCCTCAGCTGCTTCCTCTTTCTTCACACTTTTATCTTTGGGCTGCTTTGGTGCTTTTATTTGGATTTCTAAACCATGGACAGGAGACAGAGCAGACACCACCACATGGCACATCTTGAGTGTGTGTGTGTGTGCATGTGTGTGTGTGTGCATGACTGTATGTGTGTGCGTGTGTGTCTAAAGCACTGAGACAAGTGGTTTATGTATTATTGCCCCCTCGGGACGACATAAAGTAGAATTGAACTGAAAAACAGTTATCTGTGACGAATGAGATGAATGCATGGTGTGTTTTTTCTGTTGGTGGTAGCGGAGAAAATGGCCAAGATAGACACAAAGAACAATCATAATTTCAGAAAAGGACATTGTGAAAACTATGTACTGTGCTGTGGGTCCAAATGTGAAGCATAGAATATGGAGAAGTAATTAGATCATTTAGCAGATGCTAAATTACTTTATCCAAAGTGACTTACAATGAATGCAGATAAATGTCATTAAGGATTCATCAGAATGTATTGCTTCTCGATTAGTCCAGAAAAAGCTTGATGGCAGTTAATGCCGTATAGCTTTTTTTTGTCAATGGTTACCTTGTAGTATGATTGCAGTTGTGAGTACAGAGTTATATTATTTTAGCAATGGCTACTATTACTACCACTATCACAGTGTATTATTGTCCCATATATATATATTGACCATGTCAGGGACCATACCGAAGAAAAAAAACATCCAGCAACGTCCGGATTGAAGTGTGTGAAGACAGTGTAAAGTGTTTCTCTTGCTGTATGAAAGGGGGGCTTTATTACCTGACACCCCAGGGTGTGTGTGTGTGTGTGTGTGTGTGTGGGGGGGGGTTGTAGGTCTGTGAGTCCACCACTGAACCCACAGCTCGCACCCCTCATGGGCCTTCAACCAAGCGGCCATCTTGGGTCCATGGTGGTTCTTAACGCTAGCTGGGTGGGTGGGGGGGGGGGGGGGGGGGGACTGAATGCAGAATCCCGCATTCCCCTGATTTAACATTCAACCTTTCTTCATTCAAAAAAAAGGAAAATAATAACAATTAAAAAAATAATTGACTGAAAGATGATTGAATCAAATGTAAATGACATCATACACACCTTTCCACTGAGCTGGTATTTGTGTTCAGCTAACCAGAACTTCCTCATTCGCCGGGCCCTCCCACGTTAACAAGGATCCACTGTGGCCACGTATTCATAAGTAGCACCATCACCATGACAAACATTCAACTCAATGTAGGTCACTTTCCTCATATGCTCACTCCATCGAGCGAAACAAAGCCATGAAACTCAATTCAATTAAACCAAAGGAATGGCCCCCCCCCACCTCAATCTTCTCCTTTACACCGCCGCTGTCGCTTCTAGGGAGCGCGTTAACCCAACCTTGTCCTGCAATTGAAATAAAAAACACAAGCCCCAAAGACCCATGAAACCACACTCTTACTTCTGTTACACACTGCTGCCCAATGCTTACACGCAACACTATATCGCCCGCGTAATAACAGATCAAGGGGGCATGTTTTTCGGGCTACATTACAAGAGAGAGAAAGACCAATCACAAGGAATGTTAATAGAAATACGCTAATTGCAGGAAGAGGAAATAGCGGCTGTTTTAAAGGCCAAATGGTTTTTTTTTCTGCCCCCGACCGCTGTTTTCATTCCACTTTGCCGCCTTTTTCTCGTTGTCGGTTTGCCGGCCGCTATTCGGTTACATACGGCGACCCGAGCGGAGCGCACAACCGCAGAGTTGCCGCGGCCGATAATTATTTCAGCATAGATCAGCAACAACTCCTCACGCAGATGGCTGATGATTGGCCGATATCACTGTCCAAAACCCTCCATCTCGAGCAGCTGTGCGAAAGTGACCGCATGTTTATCTTGAGCGGGGCCAAGTGCCGAGACGTTTGATTGCAAAGTGTAATTTGTGATTCTTGTTGAAAGCTAGGTGTGGACGGACGAACGGGTCTTGTGGACTCCCACCAGGGGGGACCCCCCCCCCCCCCCCCCCCCGATGGAAATATAATGATGACATGGCAAGTGCAAGCGCTGGCAGCATCGCTAACAGCTGAGAGGACGCTAACCCACTCCGACCCACCTCCCACACAACACCGATGAGATTTCCTTGACTGACGTCTTGACTTTTCCCTTTATGATGTATGATATATAATACATAGCCCATAGTTTTTGTATTTTCTTTACATTCTTTCTTCCCTTAACTGCTGCTGTGTGGTTTGGAAAAGTAATTTGAATTTGTTTGGTCTGACCAACCTCCCACCGGAAACCACATTTAAATAGAAAACAAAACCTCATCCCCTTTAACATCAATATCAAAGTACATTTTCGATTGTCTTTTAATCTAACCCTTCCTGTAGTGTGTGTGTGTGTGTGGTGGGCAGGTGGTGGTGTGGTGGTGGGGTTAACCCTAAACAAACAGTCCGGACCTGAACACACACGTGGTGTATTTCTGGAAAGCGCTGCTTTAAATAGCAAACAGGATGTGAACGACAGGTCTGGTGAATTGATCTGTTTTGACTGCTTGGGGGGGGGGGGGGGGGGGTGAATATATATGTAACACATATGGGCAACAGCGGGAAGGTGTGGAGGGGAAAAAGGAATGACCTTTAACCTTAGCCTCCTCATCAGACTCCGAAAATAGCCGTGTCTCTGTCCTCGCCCTCTTCCTCTCCCACAAGATACCAGACCAGTTTTGAGAAGTTTAGTGAGGTGTGGAAAGCATTCCTAACAGTGGCAGGTTGACGGGAACACCCTCCACATTGTCCCACAGTTTTACAGTTTTCCAAAAAAGTCCTGTCTATGTTTTGTCTACGTATCTTTTTTTTTTTCTCACTCCTTCCTTTCTTTTAGCTATAGCCCAAATACAGAAGAAATAAGTGCATCTATAAGAAAACTTTTAGAACCAGGCAATGCAAATTAATTGTCATAATACTTTTTTTTTTTTGTCGTAGTAATAATTTATTTTGGTCCTTGTTAATAACTTTCCAAAATTAATGCTCATACAGTAGAAATAAATAAATAACAATAATAAGTTATAGGGGGAAAAAAGCGTACACCCATACAAGCATATGGTTTCAATAATTCTTTTCTGACAGTTATTGGAAATTAACTTTGCTGTATATTTGGAGAATATCAACTGGAATATAATAGAAAATAATACAGAGAAAATAGTGATGATTTTCTGACAAATTTTATGTAAAAAAAAGCTATAAAATTGAGTTACATTTTGACCAAATGGCAGCGGCTCAGACTCTAGACCCGTGGTCTAATAATATTGAATGATTGCTCCTTGCGATGGCAAACTGTTGCTGTTTCTGTCAGTCCTCACACTGCTGGAGGCCTCTCTGCGCTGGAGCTTCCCTCAAAGGACATAAATAAATAGCGATGAGGCTTGCTTTACATTCTCTTCTCGTAAAAAAACACACAATTGGACCAACACAACGGATTTTCCGAATGACGTGGTTTAGACACCCCAAAGAGTCAAGCGCACATTTTATGTATACTCCGCAATTTAAACCGGCTTACTGCCTTTCAACCTTGGCAAAAAAGTGTACAGTTTTTGTTTGCCTTGAACATACTCGCTCGGTGACTCGTACTTCAAGTTGAATGTGCAGTCGCGCGGTGTTGACGTATAAATGCCATTGTGCTAGATTTACAGCGAGGGCTCACATGTGACGTCTCGAGCCAAGACTTGGTGTGTCACTCAAAACAATAGGAGAAGGGCAGCGGATGCCTGCAAGAAAGTCGGGAATGAAGTGTGAACGAGAGAAACGGTTGTTACGCCGTGCAAACCGGGACCTCCTCTGGCTCATTGGTCATTCCCAAACTGGACACAGAGGAAGAGTTTCCCGTCCAAACGAATAAAACTCGAGCAAAAATGTGTCTGGATATCACACTCCGTTTTGTCATCTCCCCAAATACAGGTTCAAACGGCTGCAAGGAGAAATCGCAGGTAACTTGAGCTTTTATGACTTTTCATAAAAGCGTAACACTGTTGGGAAATAGTGTAAGGAAAGTACATTACAAAAAGGTTTACTAATGAGAGTTGAATTGAGTTAATTTTTTTTTTTACAAATATTCCAAAACCCATTTGGAAACGTCAAAAGGAAAGCTTCAACTAATTTATCTTTGTGTCACGGTGTAACTCGGGTTATGCCTGGGTGGCGACTCCGTTCGGATAAATCAACATCGTATGTTTCCACATCGTGGTCAATGTGCTACCAGAGGCGACGTATCACACTGTCCAGTCATCTTTTGAACCTGCCCATCAATCTCCTGGATATCCTCTGGGGCCATTGAACTCTGCTGTGCCCTCACGCAGCCCTCATTCGGAGACAAACTAAAACTCAACAGGCATCCGATTTTCCAGACTTTTCCGGGGGGTTTTTTTCCTTTCTTTTTTTCCGTAGCCACCTCCTGTGGGAGCAGGTGCGCCAGGCCAAGTTGGAGCAATTTAGATTTTGAATCCCTGGCCATTGTTTGAAGTTCGACTTCCTGATATGTCTTTTCGCAAATATACAGTCCTGGGATTGGCCAGAGGAGCGGCACAGCACTCCTGGACGGCTGGAATAGGAAAGTTTCTGAGGCAAGGCAACTGAACTTTTTGTGTGTGTGTGGAAACACAAAGGGGTGGGGTGATACTATCCACTGTGTGGTTTAGTGTGGATGTGGATAAATGAAATAAATAACAAAAAAACAATCCAGGAACTGTCATGCTGGACATTTGCATAATAACATGTCATGCTAGTTTTCAGAACTGTGTTTAGTTTTTTTTTAATCCAGAGACATTTAAACAAACTTTCCTTAAAAAGAAGGCAGTAAGTAGCCTTGGTAGCATTTTTACACTCAAATCTAGTCAAACAATACCCTACGAGATCAGGGTGTAAATTGAACAGGTGGAAAACTTGATTTGGAGATCATTGGGAATTTCCATCGATGAGTAAAAGAAAGGACGAGGTTGGGGCCGTCATGCTGGTGTGTCACTCTTACTGTCCGGCTGACTCTCCCTCCAATCTACCAGAGGAACACTTCACTGTTTTGGAGAACCGATTGCGGACCGCTGACCAATGTCTGGACTGTGGAAACTGCAAAAAATGTGAGCAGGTGAGGCTTGTGTTTCATCATGAGAAACAGATGTGGATGACTTATGTTTAAATTGTGTGTATTAGTTTTGACATGGGTGATGAATGGAAACAATAATAACAAAAGATGTATGCACATACTGCACTTACATCATTTGTCACAAATTTTGACCTTTTGAGTAATTTCTGTGTGGGTTCTCGTGGTAATTTTGTTTTGAAATCTAAATCTAAAGCAGGACGTATTAAGATATCATGTTGAGTACATTCTGGACATTGTTGTTGGGAGTTGTGTCAGTGTACCTGAGAGGAGTTGTGCGATTCTACTATCTTAACTTTATATTACCTTTTGACTGTATCCTCAAAGGAACTGTATTCTGTTATTTCCCCTTTTGCTATGTACGTCACTCACATTGTTATTGTCAATGGTGTCTCTGTTGGGAGTTGTGTGCTTATGGTTTATCTTTCTGCTTATGATTTGTCCTTATTACTCCAAACTGCGTTCGTGTCTGATACATTTAATTTCCTGCTGTCGACTCCTGTTTTGCGTGGTTGATATCTTGCACCTGCACCCAAGCATAAGCACTCCCCCACGCTAAGCGGAGAGTCAGTTCCTGTTATCAGTGACTGTCCTTCAGCTCTCAAAAAAATGAATAACGGTCTGCAAGGTGCGTGATTCTCTCATGCTAAACTGTATATATGCTTACAGTTTTTCTCAATTGCTAAGACACAATTCCTGGAACAACTCACCATTTTTTCAAATCTTCAAACACAATTTTAAAAACTCACACCCAACCGTCCAAACATCTAACTTCTGGGTCCCAGTCAGTCTTTACCCCTCAGACAATACACACAAGCTGTCGAAACACAGACTACATTAATGTTTGTTACACACAGGAGGGATTAATTCAACACACTGCCACCAAAATGTCAAGAATAGGGTTTATTCACAGCACTTGCCGTGAATAGATGGCTGCCTCTCAGTTCTGCAAAAAATACCATTACTGACCTATGGTGTACTGTGGCACAGTATACTGTAGTAAAAACTACACAGCATACGGTGGATATTCAGTCTATATGTACTACAACATTACTGTGCATGTACTGTGATACAATACATAGTGACAATGAGGCAAATTACCTGTTTTCCCTCCTGAAAGTACGAACAATGGATGCAACTGTGAAACGGCTTAAGTTTGGCTAGACTAGCTGGCCAGCTTCTTTCATTGTCCTCCCATGTACCACCACATGATGAACAACAGTCACTGGCGTAACTATCGACGGTGCAACCGGTGCATTGCACCGGGGCCCAGACGCCGGGGGGGGCCCATGAAGACGCCAGGGGGGCCTCCCCCCCCCCCCCCCCCCCCCCCGCCCGGTCAACAACCGCGCAGCAACCCCCCCCACCACCCCCCGTCAACAACCGCGGGGGCCCTAAAATATTATTTGCACCGGGGCCCATCATCACGTTGTTACGCCAGTGACAACAGTGGCACGGATTTCATCAGAAATTACTTGTCTTTGCTGTCCTCTGCCTCTTCCTCTTCCTCTGCCTCTTCCTCTTCCTCTTCCTCTCCCTCTTCCTCTTGCTCTTCCTCTCTCTTGTCTCTCAACCTCTGCATGGTTGGGATCCATTGCTCCAAAGGACATGAGCCTCTAAGCTCTATTTGTTGACCCCCAATTCTGATTGGTGTGTTAACAGTTTTCAGGCTGAGTGTTTTCCCCTTGAGAAGGGTGTGGTCTCTGAGTTTATGTTATGATAACTTGAGTTAATTATATTGAGAGCATGTGTTTGCTGAATGAACACGTAGTGCAATGAATGATTTATTTGGCCACTTTTGTGTAAGGTTTTGCAGAAAGTGTTTGAATATTGAGACATGTGTGGTAACAGGTGAATTGTGTTTTTGGTTATGGGAAATGTGTGTGTGCTTCTGGGAATGACGAAAAGGTTTGGGTGTTTGTGCTACAGGAACCAGGTTTTGTGTTTTAGCAATCGAGAAAAACTGTAATGTATCTGAATAAACTTTGAATCATTCCGAGTGAACACTGCCTTTCCCGAGCTCGCTGCTGCTTACAGAGATGATCCCGGACCTGAGACTCGGCCACATCAGAACGACAGGCTGGAATCTGCAGATAGAGAGGTAAAATATTGAACAAGAAAACAGGTATTTGTGAGACATTTTAACGAGTGCAGTGACCAACTGAATTTCAACTGAATCTCGCCGTATAAGCTAATAAAAACAGATTTGCAGTTCCAACTGGGATAACCGAAGCATGGGATGAATGAATGAAAGTGTGGGGATTTTGTTCTGTTTGAAGGATGTGGTGATTCTTTTTTTACTCTGTGTTTTGCTTGTCACCAGTCGACCGAGAGAAGAAGAGTCTGCCAAGGCTGCCCACTGTCTTCCTCTTATTTTTCATCTTAATCCAAAAATACTTTTTTATTCACGGACAACACACATCCATCCATCCTCTTTACCTGCATAACTTGGCCATCCTGAGGAGCATCCCATTACACACACACACACACACACGGACATTGTTCACGGTTCTCCAATTAGCCAAACCTGCATTTCTTTGGAGATGGATGGAAACCTTGCAAACATGTGAAGAACACGCTAACTCCATCAAGACCATCTGTAGACCTAGGAGGGAACAGTGCTGCCCGCCCCCTCACTCTGCTACCGCCTGTTTTTTATAATCTTCAGGTCCAGACATAAGGTTATGTACAATAGACCCTCTTCACAGAGGCATCGACTTCCCATGCCCTACATACAAGTAGCAAACTCTTAATTGGTGTTATGAGCAACAACTGTGTTTGTCCTGCGATGATGCCTCTGTGAAAAGGGTCTATGGGAGCCAGTCTCTCTCTCTCTCTCTCTCTCTCTCTGCAGGGGCCTTTCAAGGGGCAGGGTACAGTTGTACTGGGGTACTGAAACAGTACACAAGAAAAGCTTGCTCTGCTGTGTTTCCCCCCCCCCCCCCCCCTCCAAATCCTGCCACATGACACCCGACGAGAGATGCCGTCTCGTTTTTTCACACCTTTTTTTGAATGTTTGAAGACTAAATTAAGAGATTAAAATTTCCCCTACTTCGCCCCCGGTGAAACAGGCTTGTCTCTCAAAGACAAAAGAGAGAGACAGAGAGAGAGAGAGAAGAAGGAAAAGTGATTCAGGAGTCTTTGATAGGCTCTGTGTTATGGGGCTTATCTGTTATGGTAACCCACCCTGCCCGCTCCACCGCCCTACTGATGTAGAACACCAACAGGGGAACGCCCCAAGAGTAAACACATCCCTCCACCATCCCGCACACACACACACACACACACACACACACACACACACTCTTCCCCGCCGTAGACC
>JAOPHQ010004608.1:0-40000 GCA_030340625.1 Merluccius polli | reverse complement strand
CGCCGCCGCTGCCGC
Organism: Merluccius polli; assembly: GCA_030340625.1. NCBI lineage: Eukaryota > Metazoa > Chordata > Actinopteri > Gadiformes > Merlucciidae > Merluccius > Merluccius polli. Next base: position 39,985 of record JAOPHQ010004608.1, on the reverse strand, counting down.
GGGTGGCCATTTTTGTGTAGCCCTTTTTCTTTCTATGGTATTTAATAGCGCAGGCATAAAACACTCTTTGAAGCAGGCCTCTCTTCTACGTGGGAGTATTCTCTGGATTTATGAGCCATCCACCTATGCCATCACTGGTTCTTTCAGTTCCTTGGGCGAAATAAAACACCGGGTCCGTCTTTCCTTTCACGATCTTAGCGTAGGTCGGTACATCTGTAGCCTACTCTCCTCAAAGTCTTAGGAAGTTCAAGAGTCAGGAGTAGGTAGGAGTCTGCCTCTTCCATACAGACCACAGAGGTTTTCTTTATTGATGATAAAAGTTGCGGCTGTTAGTTTTGTTAGTGACTCGACTAACTGTCTGAATGATGCATCGGGAAAAATAGGCCAACTGTGCACATTTTGGAGGCAACAATGAGAAAAAACATAATTTCCACTAGGCAGAGACAGAGCTATGTTATCATGTTGTCTTGGAAATGCTGACTAAAGCAAGATGATTATTTGAATGTGTTTAAAGTGACCGCTCTGCCATTCACTTGATATACACACTCGAAAAACACATTTAGTAACTTGTTTTGTTCGTTCAAAGGCTTGCAACACTATTTGCATTGATAGACGATGTACTTGTGTATCTGCAAGCCTACTTGCAGCTTACTTAACTGTCTGCCAACAGATACCCAGCTGATGAATGATTGGCTGCTTCACATGTAGGTTGGAAATGATTGTTATAATTGAATGAGTCCCATGTGTGATGTCACAACCAACTAACACGGATACCGGCCATTTTAGCTGGGCCGCACACCAGTCGAGGGTTGCAATCCATACATGGGTCACAGGATGGCCAAACTAAACATTTTTTGGAAACATTCAGACAAGCCTACATGCCATTTCTTTTTGCTTTGATCACTAGAGTCTAAAAAGGAAAATACTGTATTGAATAACAATGTTCATAGAGAAATGTAAATAATCACATTTTTGGATCTGGAAATGGGAATGTATTGCTTATTTTATTCGGCCTTGGCCAAGGGCCCACTAAATATACACAAAATATTTAGTGGGAGCTCGGCCAAGGCCGAGTACCTCCACAGGTGGGTCACGCATGAAACAGTTTGGGAACCCCTGGTATAACTGATACCTAGCCCGATAGAAACCTTCAAATTATTGGCTCTTGCGATTGGAACAGATACCGGGGTGGTGCTTAGCGGTACGCCAAGAGCTCTCACTCCGCTTTGTAATTGTAGCCGTGTTGCGTAAGGCACCAAACCAACCATGGCCGTGTCTACTCGGCAGTTCCTTTAACCTAAGACTCACCCTTTGCTCCGTTTTTGTTTTTTTTCCCAGCCAACTTTGACTCACTGTCAAACAGGATCAAAGTACATAAACCAGCATCAAGGACTTAAGGGTGGTTCTGAAAGCTCAATAAACAAGAGAGAGGATAGGAGCGGCTAGTTCTCCCAAGTGTTCATCAATCTCAGGGATAAAGGACAAGCTGCCCTCTGGCCCCTGACCCAGAATCACTGGATGGGATCCCGCTGGCTATCCTATTGTTGAACTCATATACACAAAGTATGATTTTAAACCACAGTGTACCTTTCACTACTACTTAATGCTGTGTTACTGGACATGCAGTTTTAGTGGTATATATGGCTTACATAGGTGACAATTATTTGGCGATGCACCCAGTAGATGAGATGTAGATAAACCGAAAAGTGTTTTGTATAAATAAATACATAAATAACATACTTAGTGAAGTCCCTCTTCACACATGATAAAGAAGAAACATGTCTATATACACAATATAAGAAGCAGAATGCAGAATATGCCTGAAAACATTTTTGAAAGTTGCAGTAAACATCTTTGGCTGTATATGCTGCCTTAGGGCGTGTTCACACCTGGCGCTTTTTTGACAACTGACCAATCACAAGCGGAACATTGACACTTCGTCACGAAGGAAACTCTCAACTGTCAAAACAAGAAACAATGGCGGACAAATCACTCGGGAAAGTGCCGGTGGAGCGATTGATAGTTTTAATTATGGAACATGTCGAGATGTACGACATGTCTAATAGGCTCTACCACAACACCACAAAGAGTCCATATGGAAGCAGATCGGGTTGATCCTCCCGATCTGCCATTTTGTAGATACGTAGTAGGCGAGTAACGTCGGGGTCTAGAGTGGGTTCATTGCTAGGCGATAGAAAAAACGCTCTTGGCGCTTTTAGGACAAAAAGCGCTGCCAGCTTTTTTTTTTTTGAAAAAGCGGTCGGCTCAACTTTTCCCTATCACAAAAAATGCTAGGTGTGAACACGCCCTTAAAGATATTATGCACTCTTTATAATTATGACTCACCCATGGTGAGTTAATGCCTCGTGCCACCCACACCTTCTCCCCGCTGGCATGCTGGTTCCAGGGGCCTCCAAGAGACGTACGGGGCCCTTAATGTCAACCCTGTGCCTCTTCCCTGTAGCCTTTCAGCCACGTCCGTCGCGATTGTTGCGTTGTGCGTTGAAAAGGGCAAAGCTCATTCCCCCCAACAACGCTCATCAGAGTTGCTAATGAGTCACTCCCTTTTATTTGTGGTACTGACCATGTTATGTTTATAGGCAACTCCCGGATGTTTATGTTGATAAAAATAGATTTTCTTTAACGCTAATATGTTGATGTGGGATAATCGCCTCAACAAACTGATGTATGTGTATTGTGTAAAGTGAGGTGACACAAAAATATCACTTTAATGAACAAAGTGATTAAAAGTGGGCAAAGATAGCACAGTTAACCTTAGTCTTTTGAGAATCAGTCTATCACCCATACGATTAGACATACAGGAATTTAACTTGGCTGAGGTGACATAGGAACAACCCACTGTGCATGACAAGACAAACAAGATGTGTCTTGATTTACCACACTTTGGGGTCATTGGCATTAGGTTGTTTGGGAACTATGCACGACACTATGCATATTTATACCACAGCATTGTTAAATTCTGGATCCTGATTAATCAATCACATTTCAAGGGTGTGCATGATTTTTCAACAACAGTTCTGAATCAATGTGCTTCGAATCCAACATTAACAACAATGGTCAAATAAAACTATCGACCAGATGTTTTCCTTGACAACGCAAAAACAATATACTCAAAGAATATTCTAATTTCAGCAGATTAAGCCAATAAAAAACCCAATAATATTGTAGATGAAAGTCACTAATATGTAACCATTGTGGTATAAGCAGAATAAACCAGCCCGGGGTGTCCCGTTATTGGAAAATAACGTCACCACGTCGCCATCTCCAACATCATCGTACATTTTTGTCCAACAGCGAAACACCCCGTCGCGGTTTACCCCTTACGTATGACGCCTACGACATGGGAAAGGCACGACGCTGCATTTCTTAACCTCCCACCCAGCTGAGATCACAGTCGTCCCCCCCCCCCCTGAGAGCTGAATGTATGACACATCAGCCTATCACAAGCAGCCGAGTGGGCGAGTGGCTTCTCCGCTTCCCCCTAGAGGGTGTCCTGAGAAGGGCTCTGGATACAGTATGTCTCCGCTGATCTCATCACACTCGGCGCAGAGATAAGATATGTCTAGGCTTGTTGTTGTCGTCGTTGTTGTTGTTGTTGTTGTTGAATTAAACAAGAGCAAGGCAATACCATTTGGTGGACTATTTCATCCATAAAAGTAATCAGCTTAATAAAGTGTTTGAATGATTTTATTGATTAAAACAATTATTGTAACGCTTCCTCTAAAAAACAACATGTCAGTTCAGAAATAACAGACCGCAGAACGCCGTAATTGACCAATCAGAACTGAGTATTCAACAATGCCGTGGAATAATGTATAATAATGATCATAAAAATATTTCATAGCATTTTTCATTTACACTAGAGACACTAAATCACACTTTTAAGACCCCCTTCACAAATCTGTTTTGAAGGTGTTGTGCTCAGAGTGTGAAATACATCCAAATGCACAGTAAGCCTATATGGATTTTGGCTTTATCGTGTAAGTGAGACGAATCTAGTGCCCAGTAAGATTTATAACGAAGGAAGAGGAGGAGGAAGGGAGGGGAGGGAGAGCAGACAGCTGCTGCAGATGCTGATGGGGCAGCTTCTGGTAAATCTCTCTCCGCTCTCTCTCTCTCTCTCTCTCTCTCTCTCTCTCTCTCTCTCTCTCTCTCTCTCTCTCTCTCTCTCTCTCTCTCCTATGGGAACGCTGGTGGATTCCAGGTCTGGAGCACATTAGGGGGAGCTAAGCCACTAAAGCCGGGTGATCACTGCTTGCTGTTGCCTTCCCAGGACACTAAGTCAGTGTCTCACAGGTTGGCCAGATCACCCCCAACCCCAACCCCACCCACCCCAATGTCTCTCCCACACCCGGCCCGATACACAAATATACGCACTGCACCTTAACCCACCCTGCACACAGATGTGCACATTCGAACACATTCGAGGTATGAGAGCGCACTCCGGGTGTTGACTCGCCGATGTGTGATGAAAACGTCAACACTTTTATCAGTGTTGATATCAGAGCACCGAGTGTTTTGTCGATCGTGAATCGAGGCTACACTGAAAGCATATGATTGTCATCAATGATATATTATTTATTGACGACCGGAGTTTGTATTTTGAGCACATCTAAGTTGTCTGTTTCTCACACAGGTCATTTTCCGAGGACTTCTCAAGTTTCAATGTCAAGTAACATGTTAATATACATTAACAATTCTGTATTAATATCACCGCAATATGTCCAGCAATGGTGTATAAACTACATAACATGGTTTCACATATTGTATAACGGACCAGCTGTATTCCCGATACACTGCTACGTGTGTGTGTGTGTGTGTGTGTGTGTGTGTGTGTGTGTGTGTGGTGTGCGCAGAGGTATATTCATGTGCACCCTATCACACCTTCTGTCTTCTGTCTGCATCTCACTCATGACTATCTCATAACTATCTATATCACTATCTCATATCTCATATCACACACAAGCACACACACACGTACACAGGTTGTGTGGTGAGTATGCGAGGGGGAACCCCTCCCTGCGGGTCGACCGACGCAGGGCCATGCCGGCAGGTTTCTCACAGTAGCACTGCCAGCTACTGTCAACAGGCCCCAGGGATTGCAGGCAAATCCCCCCCCCCACCTCCCCCTCCCCTCTTCGGTCTCTTTGTAGTCATCGCTGGTATGCGGCCCCTGCTAGACATCTGGATCAGCAGCACAGCTCCCTGGTGGGGTGGATTCTGCTGCGGAGGGGACCGGGGGTTGGGGGCGTGGCGGGCGCCACATCTCTCACGGGTCTTAGCACCGGGGCTCCGGGGATGGGAGGTGGCGGTCCAGCTGCCAGGGCCGGCAGGGAGCTTGTAATGCGGACGGAGAGCGAGCTTCTCACAACAAACTTGGAACGAGGCGCAGGGGGGAGAAAAAAAGAAAAAGAGGAAAAATGGCGCCCTTGCACCTGATCTTTTGGAGGTGTTGGGTTGTCCTGGAATCAACGGCTCCAGTCACTATTTCACAGCCTCCTGTATTGATTTTTATTATTCTAATAATAGGTTATGGATATTTTTTTCCATTTGAATACCGTTGTTTATCTGCTGCCTCGCTCTCTCGTATATTTATCAAGTACTCGCGGGGAACCATGGGTGCAACATTAATGACTGTAGCTACTGACCGCAAATTAGTATTCATCCATTTGGACACATCGACTAAAAATATCTCTAATTGATGTTGTTATGTAACAGCTTATATCCAATTAAAGAGTATGAGTATGAGTCACCCCCTTACAGTTTGCACTCGTTAACTTACCCATCGTATTCTGACGGTACTAGCTTAAAACAAGAATATTCATTTAACAAAAACAATATAATCAAACAAAGCAAAAGCATTAGGGCTTTTTTTGTGACAATGGAAATGCACACATGCACACACCCACGCATGCACGCACGCACGCACACACACACACACACACACCCTGATACATCCTCTCTCTGCCCAGCCAGCCCCTTGTGTTGAATCGAGTAGAGAGGGCATCTCACGCCACATTTCCATCAAGCTTAGACAGAATTACCCAGAAGAATTAGCAGTAGCGTCGGCACTCGCCACTAAACCTAAATGCCTTGTGGCGGCTGATAAGTCACAACCTCTAATTTTCCCACCCACACACACACACACTCTCACTCACTCACACACACTCCCACTGTTGCCTTTCGCTCATTAACACAGGAAGTGGCTGAGGCTGCCAGAGCAATTTTCACTTAGTGTCAACAAACCCACTGATTATTGGCCAAGCCACTCGCAGACCATACACAGACGTCAATATGAGTTCTCCCAGTAGGGGGCGCTTTTTTCTAGAGGGTCCTCATGAGGAACCCCATTGCTTTCTTCTGCTGTATTTCTGTGGTGATGTCACCATTTAGTAGAGTCCATGTTGGTGCTGATAGCATCGAGGCCTGAATGATATCCCAGCTCACAAAATATACAATACAAATTTATAAAATGACATTAACGCTCAAATCCCATTGTGGGAGTCAGTGCCAGGTGACATCATTTGCAATGGTAACCTTAGGCTAAGCAATTGGATTGGATATAAGGAAAACCAATTTAAAAGAAAACCGCAGTTGATATAAATGTGCTGTGGTACTGGTACGACTGTGTCAAATACTGTTGACAGAGTACCAGAAATGATGTTTTGTCTGAGGCTGGATTTTTAGTATTTGGTTATTTTAGTGCCTGTGCATTGGTCCTCATAACTTTGGTACAGAGGGAGATGAGTGTTAGCATTTCGCTCTTCGAACCAGACACGACCCAATTAAAAAGCGGTTTATTGTCCTGTTCGCTGTAATTTGGTTTATTTAATTTACTTTGTCATGTGTTGCTTGTCAGTCCAGCGGAAACAATAAATGTTTTATAGTGAGGGAAAAGGCCCCATAGAAGAACACACATTACATCTGACAGCTCTTTTGCATTCATTTATTTGTGAAACAACTTTAAACAAGAAAGTTGGTCATGGCCTGTCTCTAACAGATTTAGTTTTTCCTATTAATATGTTGTTCTGACAGCACAGGCGCACATAACATGTCTTTGAAAAGAGACACTTTGAAGCCTATTATCCAATCACATTGTGGGGTTTAGACAGTTTTTGTAGCGGTGCGGTCAACTCCCAATCAAACGTAGCCACTGGGGTTCAGCCACGCGCTGAAGAGATTGTATTACACGGACGGCTGAAACTGGTGGTAAATAGGTTATTAGGTCAGAATTGCTTGTGGCTACAGGAAGTTTGACTCCCAGTTGAAAGGTAATGGGTTTGATCCCCAATCTCCACAGCCTAACCTGTAGGCATCCTTGAGCAAGATGCCTCACCCCTACCGGCTCCTTACTCACATGTATGTGAATTCACTGGATGCCACTTTGGATAAAAGTCTCCACTAAATGACTAAGATGCCTACAGGTATTGGGGATTGAACCCATAACCTTTAGGCTGGGCAACATTAGCCAAAAAACAAACAAACATTCTCCTTTAGTCCCATGTGCTTTCACTCAAGGTGCCCCAAGTGTTTGTTTTTTCCAATTAAGTTAGTTCGCTTACTTCTCTCTCCCCTTCGCCAAGTATTTTTCCCTCCACGCCACTGGCCAAAGGTCACCCGGGGTCCAGTATTGTGTTCAGTTCTAGCTACAGGTTTCAGGTCTAACATCCCCCTGGATTGGCACATTTAAAGGAAATCCCCAAACCAACCCCCCCCCAACCTTCCCCTGCTCTGTTTACTTCCAGAAAGCCACTCTCTTGTGTAAATGTCAAGTCGCTGACAAGGGGACATCTTTCCTCTACCTCGTGGGCACCGGGGGTTACACTGGTTCTTTTCATTGGCGGTGGCGGGGAAAGCCGACGCGCTGTCACTTCTGATGGGTGGAGCACGGGCGCTTTCATCAGCGGGCGGCGCTGTTCGCGTGTCGAAATGTGGCGCGGGTGCGATGCCAACGTGGAAATGGAACGGTGAACGTTTTTCTTACCTTGTAAGAAAAAAAAACAAAAAAAACAGCAGCAATCCGTCCCTCTCATCTTATCCACATGCGTGAGCGCTCGCAATATGCACACATGCATGCATGCACGTGTGCGTGCACACACACACACACACACACTCATTGTTAGACATTTAAAAAATAAATACATATCTTGGGGAAATCATGCTATTAATAATATTATGTCCCTGTTCAAAATTAGTGTAACGAGCTCAGTATGTTTGAACTCATTATGAAAGTAGACAACCGAGTGCAACCATTGATTTGAACAAATGAACAGTAGCTTATTTGTATGAGTGAACTTTTCATGAACGCAGAACGTAAAACATAAAAATAATAAGCAAAATGTTCGAATTACAATGAGGTCAGTTGTGAATTACGCACGTTCCTTTTCAAATCATTTAACATGTATCTGTGATGATGCGGTTGCGTATGCACAATGGAAATGCAATGGAAATGCAACAACAGCGTTTCACTTCAGTCTAGTCACAGTGTTTATGTGACCCCTAGGAAAGACATACAAGAAATTAGAAAATATAACCCAGAAGCACATCATCAAGTCTCTCTCTCTCTCTGTCTGTCTGTCTGTCTCTCTCTCTCTCTCTCTCTCTCTGTGACCCCGGGGCCAGACCTCTCACCGTCGATCTTATTGGGGAGGAAAAATCTCGTGTGTGACATTTAATGTTTTGACAAGGGTGAAAATGAACCACAGATGCATGTCAGGTTTTGGGGATTTCTTTTTTTTTTGGCGGTCGTATATAGATCCCTCTAGAAACGACTCTCTCACACATACAAAAACACACAAACACACACACACACACACACACACACACACACACACACACACACACACACAGTACTTCAGTTGCTGAGATCCAGCCAGGCAGTTCAGCTGAAGGCTTTCTACCCCATCATCCTCGCGCTAACAGCTAGATGACATTTGGGAGTAGTGGAAGCGGGTGGGCGGACTGAGAGCACAGGGGAAGTTGGAAAAGAGTGAAAGCATGAAACCAGTTTGATCCTTGCTCAAGGGCTGTTTACGTTTGCTCTGGGATGTGGAGCTGCCGACGCTGGGTGTCCCCGAGTCTTACATATCAACAGTTGTTGGACGTGTAATAAAGGCTCAACTGTTAGGATCTGAACAGTTGATTTGACTCACTACTGGAACCAAACATATCCACGAGGGGCATATAAAGTGTGGTGGTTTTTTTGTTCGACAGTCAAAAGGTACTGGGTTTGATCCCCCATGTCGACAGCCTACCTATAGGCATCCTTTAGCAAGACACCTAAACCCTCCTTAGTGATGTGTATCTGAATTCACCGTAAGTCAATTTTGATAAATGCGTCTGCTAAATGACTAAATAGCAGCCTTATAGTAATAGTAAAGAGTCAAAACTAATATAAGATAAAGAATGGCTTATTGTATTGCGGTAAAGAGATTTATAAAGGCTTATTGTATTACGGTAAATAGATTTATAATGATTATTATCTTATGGTTGAATTATTATTGTAAATAGATACTGCACTTCAAAAGGATGAACCACTTGTTCAAGTTTCCATTTTGGCCAGACCCCACCACCCATCTCCACCACCAAGCCCCACAGTATCACATTATTATTACAACAAAAAAAAGCCCTAAGTATTTTTCATGGAGCCCGGGCAGAGGACAAAAGTAGTCACAGTGTGACCGTAAACAGAGCCCTTTTATTGAAAAGGACAAGAAGGGAGAAAATAAGTCAAACAGATCTCCTTGATGTCGTATTCCAGGCGTTACGCGTGGCACGCCATCCACGAGGTCGCCTGGCGACCCCGAAAATCCCTGTTTAGCTGCTGATTAATCTCACGCCACCGGGAGCGGGTTGCAGGGAGCCGACAGGGAAACGTATGGGCTGACTGGGACACACACAGATGAGTCGGATCAAAGTTGGCCCCCCCGGCCCCTGTCGCTTAACACTGGAAAACCATTACGTACTCGCACAGGGGCCATAGAGAGAGAGAGAAAGTGTCTTACAAGGGAAGTGTAGGTGTGGTGGTTTTAGGGCAAACTGTCATCCTGCTCTTCCTTGCCAAAAATAATAATATTGAATCATATTTCAGGCCTAATGGTTTAATGATACGATGCAATCTAGCAAGGATAATAAGGCTAACATCATTTTTAGTTTACCGTTGGTCCAACCCATCCTAAGTGTGGTGACTTGGAAGCATTTTTACTTGGAAACTAAAAGCATACTTTCACCCTGGTGAAAATAGTCCTTTAATTTTTTCGTAAACCCAGCCACACACAAAGATGATATGCCTCCAGGGTTTTGAAAGCTTTCATTTGATCTCTGGTGTGGTATGAAGTATGTAGTACAAGGACATTTATGAGTCTACCGACTCGATAGCGGGTAAATCGTTAATATCGTGTGGCAAGCTTTTTAAATAATACGGATCAATTCTGATATTTTACTTTCTGGTACCTTTCTCAAATAAATGCGGATTCACACTGTTCACATCAACAAAGGCCTGCTGCTTGACGTTCTCCATTTCTCTTCCTGCCCTCCATCTGAAGTTTGCTCGACACGGATGGCAATTATCCAACCAACCCTCGCAGAAACCCAAAAGACGGGACAGGGGAATTACCTGAAATTCTTACCAAAAAAAAGTAATATCAAACATGCATTGAATTCATAACACACATACCTGTATATTCACAGCAAGGAATGACAAATAAGTGGAATGCAACTAGCTTGCAACTGTAATGCTGTATTACAGGCATAATAGACTGACCGACTTATAAAACATAAGCAATTATGAAGGCAGTGCGCCAAAGCCTAAGCCAAAACCTAAGTATAAATAGTAATAATAGAGCCCTGCCCTGGCAGTGCAGAAGGGAGCGGGCTGCAAGGCAGACGGTTATTAGGGTAGATGATGGTGGGAGTAGGTGGTGCGGGAGTGCATCCTGGGAGCAATATTCTCTTGTACTGTAGCCATTTTATTGCTCTGAACCTTTAATATGGAGAGCTTGAATTTCATGACAGCACTTTGACCGTGCATGTTCGAAGTGCTGTCACGAGCGTTCAATCTGCGTATTCAATCTGGCTTTCATTTCGCTGTCTCTCTCTCTCTCTCTCTCTCTCGCTGTGCTTTCTATTTAAAAAATGAGATGACCCAGGGATGAGATAATGCCTTTTGGAGATGATGGCGGTGTTGGTGACAGCCGATGCCTTACATATGTCCCAACACATGAGTTGAAACGAGGTGGCCCAATTAAATGACAGACAAAAGGGAAGGACAAAAAAAAAGAATATCTAATATCATTCTACACATACTTTACTCTACACATAGTGCAACGTTTATGTGCACTGGTATAGTTGTCCTTTTTCTTTGCATTCGTCTTCAAATTAGTCTTTTATTGTCTGTTGCTGATTGCACTTTCGAATGAATTTAAATGTGACTCCTGCCAATGTAAAGCACTATGAATAGTCATTGTGTCTGCTATACAAATAAACTTGCCTTGCATGTTGATTTATACAAAAACTAGAGAAGTAGGCCAGTAAATTGTAATGGATACATTATAAATAAACATACAAATTCTGTTTGCCCCGAATACTAGCTGAAACATATCTATCCTTAGGTGTAATTAACAATGAAGGGGGAAGTTTCCACAAGGGGCCCCCGTGAGAGGGCCCTCCACTTCGGCCCCTAATACGATGATGAATGCCTGACTGCTCTCCCTCATCCATCGGGCCCTTTTCTTCGATTGTCTTAGCAGCTTTCCAAAAGGTGGGATCTCAGTCAATTTCCTGTTCTTTAATCTACCATGCACCTCTACTGTGCTGGCCGTGTTCGTATTTATGGTTCTTTCCCATGAAGACGAGTTTGGAACCAACCCTGCTTTTTTGGCTTTGTCATGGCTTTGGCATAATACATACAGTAGATAATGGGATATAAAAAGGTGTGGATAGATATAAGCAGAGGGTGGGGGCCGGCTAAATTACTATGTTGAAGTCAAGTCAAGTCAATTTTATTTTGGTAGACCTCAATCAGTCGGAGGTAGGGCTGGGGGATATGGCCCAAATCTTCTATCCCGATATAGGTCATTTAATATCTCAATAACGATATCATGATACAGCATGGTCTCTGGTAATTCAATAAATAAATAGTCTATATGAAACAACCACATGGTAAAGCCTATTTTTGTATACTCAAATAAAACAAAATTGTCTTTAAAATCAGGAAAAGACAACACTAATGCCATGACACGATATTACGATATCCAAAATCTAAGACGATATCTAGTCTCATATCACGATATCAACATAATACCAATATATTGCCCAGCCCTAGTTGGAGTCTCAAAGGGTTTCACAAGCTTGTATCAACCAACACCCACTAACCCTCGAATGGACAGGTGGGAAAAAACTCCCCAAAACCCAGAAGGAAGAAACCTTGAGGATGAATACAGAAGAGGGATCCCTCCTTCCCCTCCTGGGCCTGGAAGGAGGGATTAACGTATAGTCAATGAGTACGTTCCCAGTGGCGTGTATACACCAGGAATGGGGCTGATGAACTGTCGCTGGTGGACACTCCCTGGACCCCACTTGGGACCCATATGAAGCCTCCACCAACATGGCTGCTTTTCAAATCAGCCCCTCAACTCCGGTTCTTCCCCTGCTCTACGAGAGGAAGCAGACCTCCATGTGTATTGTGATTCATGTGCTGTAGATCTGACCTCAGACTCTCTCTCTCTCTCGCTCTGTCTCTCATTCCTTCCTATTACTATTTGTCATTTTGTCAATTAGCAGACACATTTATTCCAAAGCCACTTTCTGTGAATTCATATACATGTCAGGAGGGAGCAGGGTCAGAGGGCCATCTTGCTCAAGGATACCCCACAAGTAGACATTGGGATTCAAACTCAAACTCTCTCTTTCGGCTGGAGTCACCCTAACACCATAACCACTAGCGTACCCTGCTCCCTTTTTATAGTTAAAAACATGCAGACAAAATGATTCAGGTATTTAGCGGGCTTGCCTGTTTAAAATGAGAAAGTGAAAATACTTGAATTTATACACATTTTATATACACTTTCAAATGTAAATATGTGAGTGGTAACTGTGCATATGTCAAGCAGGTCGCCCTCCCGGTCCCTTCTCAGAGGTACTCGTGTTTTTCCAGCCGTCTCCGACTGTTTGGTCTAGTGAAGACTCGAGCACGGGCGATAAAATGCCCTGTCTCACATCTGAGGGTCCGTGTTTTTTTTTTCTTCTTTTACCATCACATCGCATCTCAGACATTATCTACGCTTATTTATCTTTGTCTAGTCTGGAAAGGAGTCACATACACGTACCAGCACCGTCCATACACAGATACAAAACACACACACACACACACACACTTTCCCCGAACATCTGTCACAGAGCCATCCACCCACCTCACCTTTTCTCCCCCATCAACACCACCACTACATCACCCAGATGCCCTGCACCATGAAGAATACCACACAGATATGATCAGCGAAAGTCACTGGTGTTTACGTTGCATTATTTGACACATGACCGCAGTATTTAGTTATACTTAAGGTATGCTCTTTAAGATGACTTAAGCCCTTACGCCCACTTGCACTAAGGGAGGACATTTACAGCGGGCATGTGTGTGTAAGCCACATACGTTACATATACATTCATCTACATGTAGCAGACACGTTTGTATCCAAAGTGAGTTACGGGTGAGGCTCAGCACAAATAAAACATAGGCCTACAACTACTATTAGAACAACCTAAGTGTGAATGTAAGTGCTGAAGGACCTTAAGTCCCTTAAAAAATCAACTGGGTTCACATTCACGTTCATTAGAAACAATGGTTTAGATGTAGCCGCGGCTCTGGGGTGCTGGGGGCCAGCTGTGAGGCAGCAGGGTGCATGGGTGACTAGACAGCCCCGCAGCAGCCATACAAGTTTTCCATCCATTTCTCACCAACACTAATCACACCCAGCCGCGTGCCAGATGGGCCACATCTGGCCTGGAGATTTGCTGAACCGTGGAGAGACTGGACAGCTAGCCGTGCCGCTGGCGAAACCCCCCCCCACCCCAGCTAGCTCACCAGTTAGCCACTCAGCCAACTAGCCACCCGTCTAGCTAAAAAGCTAGTCACCCAGCCAGCCAGCCGCAGTCAGCTAACCAGCTAGCCGCCAGCTAACTATCCAGATAGCCGACAATCAATGCATCTAGCTATCCAGCTAGCCGCTAACCCGATAGACACCAGCCTGGCCATGTCCATACACATGGGCTGTGTGTGTGGAAAGAGGTGTGTGTGTGTGTGTGTGTGAAGGGGTCATCCTCTTGTGAATGCAACATTAAACCGCCAGCATGGAAGGATCAAGGGGGGGGGGGGGGGGGGGGGTTAATCACCTCCGACTCCAGCACCTCCCGCTGGGTTGCTTCCCATTCGTAACGGCTCATCACTCAGTTACCTGGAGGTATATTTTTAGCCAAGGGGAAATACCCATCTGAAGCTCATTAATCAAGCACAGGCTAAATTTAGCTTGACGTGAGCTCACCTACAGGCTAGCCGGGCCAGGGCCCGTTGAAACCCCTCCGGTGCATGGGCACCAGAGAGGGCCTTTTCTTTCTGTGCTTATAGTCACTGATCCAAACCCAATATGGCCGAGGCTGGTCAACTGAGGTAACGGGAGGCCGACTCCGTCCGTGGCGCTTGCTCAAAGAAACACGTGTTACATGATCACACTAAAGTAAAGTCATTTTCTTTTTGTCATCGGTTATAATGTTTGATTAGTTATGCTTTCATGACATCAACCCGTCTCACACCCGCCAATTTTACGTTGATTTGCTTCATAACTTTGGAGGAATGGACCCTGAAGGCTACACAGGATTCTGGCTGTAGAAAGCACATGATTAGAATTTGCCACATTGATTGGAAATAATAAAGGAAAGTGAAAAATCGGTGGAAAAAGTCAAAGGATTCACACGATCTGCTATCTGCACAATAGCCGTTTTGGATGGCTTACATCATGTTACTTTTTTATATGGGTTCTGGCTTTCACAGAAAAGTTTCGCTTTGTGAGATTTGAGACTATTCATCCATTACGGCAGAGACATGGATGGATGATTACCCCCTCAACCATCAAACAACAGCAAATTCAATTGAGTTTATCTCTGCTTTTTGCCATGATGGTCCCAGTCCTGAACAAACATGGGGACCGTCCCCATTGGCTGAATGTGCTCGCAGAGACAGAAGCATCGCCGGGCAGAATAAAGTGGATCGCTTTCATTTTTAAAACCATAAATACCGCACTGGGCTCATTTCCTAATTGGCCGGCCCACACAATCAGCAGACAGGAAGAAGAACCTCCTGAAGATTATGAATCCTTCGTCTTCCTCCTCTTTCGTTTAGTTTTTTTTTTGCACCTTTGTACCTCCACGTCGCATGTGTTTCTGATTTGGGCATGAGGCAAAGTGTTTTCCTTGGAAGCCCAAGCTGAGCAGAGTTTCCTGTTACAGACACTCTTTTGTGCGCCACTACCCACAATTCCTGAAAAAAAATCCCACAACCAACCCCTCTTTACCTTGTCCTATCCAGTTTTATTTCCTCTAACATGAAGGGAATAGAAGGGCGGCTCCCCCACTCGCTGCAGATGGGCGTAGGGGGCCACCGTTGCCATCGCCGTGACCGCCGGCTTTTTTCCTCCTCCCCTGGGCTTTCCTTGTCCAGCTAATTGGGAGGTTGCTTAAGTGTACCACTTCACTCTCCCCCAGTTTGGCCATGATAGGGTTAATGACTTTAGCAAGTGGACCCTTCTTTTACTTGACTTTACGGGCCCTTAGGAGTCCCCACCGATCCTGCTGTTTTCAGTTGGGCCCCAGTGCCAATTACAGTAATCAAAGGCAATATATGGAGGTAAAAAAGCCGCCACATCTGCTAGTTAAGGTATAAACCAATCTATGGTGTGTGTGTGTGTGTGTGTGAGGGGGGTGCAGGGTCTTTCAGTAAGAGAATAACTCATTGTTCAAAGTGTACATGTCCTACCACATAGGATATACTGACTGTATACATTTTGTGTGAGAGTGATATACTAGCATGCCGATCCAAAGCCTGTAGTACTTTAGACCCCACCTTGGTCCCTGTGAGATGAGGTGGAGTGACGATGCATAGTTCTGATAATTACATTTTATTTAATGTTGTCAGTCAACGCTAGCTACTTGATAATATAATCTAGAAATATTGTTTGTCAGTCAGTCACATTGAGATTTTATAGTGAACTTATATCTCTTTCCATGTACTATTGAATACCACAAAATATTTTGAAATATACTTTCATAAAGAGTTATTTAAAAGGGAATCTCAAAAATAGACTTGAGACATTTGAGAATAAAATATATGTGCGTTTGTGAATACACACGTATTACAATCACCTTTTTATACCTTATATAACGCAAAATTTGCAAAATTTGCAAAATTTAAGTATTTCCAGCAGCGGTCAAGCTCAATAAAGGGTACTGTAACTGACGTTCCCATCATAACAGAAAGCTGGTGAGATATCAGATGTCTTTGTGTGCACTTGTCCCGCACCTGACATTGCTATCCTGACATTTCCTTTCATCGGGTTTTTGACAAACAACTCATAGTTCTTCCGAAAAACACATTCATGTCCTAACTCCATGTACTGCCTTGGGTTCCCACGAGTGGCACACACACACACAGTAAAAGTAAAAGTGCCAAATCCGGACCTGCAGCGGAGATGTTTATTTAGTTGGTGCGGTTTATTTTTAGACTTTGGTGGGGGTCAAAGGTCAACCCAGGAGGGCTATACCAACATATCTGCCGTGGGGGGGTTGTGGTGGTGGGGGGAGAGGTTAAGCAGCTAGCGAATGGAAAAGCTATCAGTGGCAGTAGGGTCTGGTCTCTGCGTTTAGTGCTACAAACAAACACAACATGCACTCAGGTAATGGACTCTCGTTAATGTTCTCCTGTGAGCCCCCCCTAAAAAACCTCATATATACTAACTTCCTTCCCGAGAGCGAGTGAAAAAGAGTGAGTGAGCTAAAAGAAACTGTCCCGAGCCACACCACTATCCAGGGCTAGATATTATAAGTGGCTGGTGGGGTCTTTTCCGCGTCCACTCCCAGCCGAATGGTGCTGGGTTCGATCCCCAATATTCGCAGCCTGCCTGCCACGGCTTGTGCAGGGAGGCGACCTCTAATCCAGAGGTCAGACTTGGGGTGGGAAAAGCAGCAGAAAAAACACTTCACTTGGTGAAACCAGGCAGACAGAAGCAGACAGAAACAAACCTACAACAAACAAGGAACCGACAAACTGGGGCACAAACTAGGGAACTTAAATACATGAAACACAGGTGAACATAATTGCTAATTAAGACAGGTGACAAACAATACACTAACGGCAGGATCATTACACAGATCTGCATCCTTGGGCTCCTTAATGACACATTTCTGCAAATCACTGCCAAGTCACATGAGATCAAATAATGGCCACATCATATGGACTTTTTTTTTGGACAGGACAGTGAAGAGAGACAGTAAAGTAGGTTGAAGAGAAACATGAGATGTAGCGCGGGAACGGAAATAGTTATACTTTGTTGACATTAGCACTGGGGGTTCGACGTCAACACGATTTATTTCCTATCGCTCCCGGTACCTGTTCCTCTTCTTCTCAGACTGTTTGCACATCGGTCCCACTGAACTGTATATGGATGGAATATGACTGTGGTATCCATATTTACATTTTCCATTCTGGTAGACTGGAAATCAGAGTTACATGTGTTTCCACATCGGGGGACATTGGGGGTGCAGGGGTGGGGTGGCGGGAAGGGAATTGGGTGGTGTTGAAAAGGAAAAAAAAAATCTGCGTTGTGGGAAAGCCCCTGACCTAACAGAATGTCGTCCCCCCCCCCCCCCCCCCCCTTCCATAATTATGCCAATTACATAACGGCTCTGAGATACTTATGCTGGGGTTTAGAATAACAATTTCCACATGAAACACTTGCTTGTCTTGTTCGGCGCTGGCTTGGTGGCGTTGAAAGCCACTGGGGGGGGGGGGGGGGTTGTTTTACCCCACTGTAAATATCACACTATAAAACACACAATAGGCCTTTATATTGTAGCACCACAAGATATTTTAGCTTGACCGTGAGTGAGATCAAGCAACATTTACGTAGGTAAAAATGTATTTTGGAAAGTTATAATCCCTGACTCTAACGGAGACAAATGTGTGAAACCTCATTCATTTTTACTTTGGCAACATGGGCAGGGCAGTGACGTACATCACTGAAGACTAAGAGGTCTATTGTTCTTTGGCATCGGATGTTTAATGAGGCCAGGAGACACAGTTAGTTTAATCACTCAGACCGCCATGGTCCCTTAAGCCCAAGCTGGCACAATTTTTACAGATAAAAGCAAAAGCTAAAAGGAATTTTAGCACAAAGTTTAGTTTCAGGGTTTGGTTTTAGGGTTAGTCTAAAAACGCTGAAATATTGGCGTCTTAAAAAATTTAGAAATATAGACGGCTAAAATACATAGATATATAGATGTCTAAAACACATACAAATATAGATGCTTAAAAGCCATCTAAAAAGTTGAAATGTAGACTTTAAGAGGTTAGTTGTTGATTGGCCGGTTCGTTGCAGATCAGATGATGATGATGATAATGTTGTTTTGCTTTGTAAGAGGAGGACAGAGATGATTTTGTTAATTTTAACACTTTGTCTCTATAAATACATTTTCAGTTTGATCACACTGCGAAACAGCAGCACATGAATCTTTGACGACCGTCCTGTCATCTGGTTGAATCCGGTTCCTGTGTGTGTTTGCTGTTTAGTCATGTCACCCCTGCTGATTCACAGTAACAAGTAAAGTCAGTAAAGTCAGTATTAATAACAACTTGGGCCGAGCCAATGTGTGGGCAGGAGAATGTCATAGTGGCTATGAGTGTTGGACTAGTTGTAAGGTACTGGGATCGATTTCCCATATCCGCAGCTTACTTGTTTCGGCATCATTTAGCAAAATGCCCCACCTGCTCCAAATTGACATGTAACTGAATACATTGTAAGTTGCTTTGGATACAGAGTGTGAAATGACTGAATAGCATTAGTAGTAGTAATAGTAGGCTAAATGTAGACCCTGAGTGATGTGGAAAAAAGGAGCATGGTGTTCAGCTCGTACACCCATGTTCACCCCATCATTAGGTCATTATGTCATTTATCCAGCAAAATGTAGTGGTTAGCATGTGTGTGTGGGAAGGGGAGGGGGGGGTCTGAAAATTAGTCTTCAAAACTGTGCAGCGAAAGCAAACAGAAAAAAACAGACATACATGACGCATATGAGGTAGAAGACCTTCGTAGCATGATGTCTGGAAGAAGTTACATAAGGCTGTCATTATCTCGGTGACTTTATGATACACATCACAGCACTGGCCCATGTACAGCCCTGGCTCAGCACAGAGACGTTTCAAAGAGGATGTTTAACATTTTTTGTATTTTTTGTTAAGGGAATTCATTAACATCCCTTCAACTGAAATTAAAGTGATTTGTTTGCGGCCTACAGTACTTTTCCACCCACAGACCATCGCAGATTGTTATCTCCGGAGCTGTCATGGAACCGCTGTCCATGACAGTTTGGACTACACACCCAGATCCATGAGGACCGCAAAACGTGCACAGAACCACTAGACAGTGCAGGGAAAACAAAGTACGACAAAAAGTCTCCACTATTTATGGTCAAGTTAATGGTTAAATTATTGGGAATATTTGGTTAACAAGTGATATTTTGTTATCTATTATATTAGAATATAAAAAGCATAGACCACTATAAGAGATATTGAAGACAACAACAGGGATTTAACTTTATGGAAAGAGTGAATCTTGTCTGACTGGTAGATGGACTGCACCATGAACAAAACATGGAAAGTGCTTTAGCAACAAATTGAGAAGCCAATGTTACCCAAAAACGAACCCTTCTTCCTTTCCCTTTACAGGACTGTTAATATTGTAAGTCATGGGTGTGTGCAGCATCCTGTTAAGAACCCTTTTTTTATTATCTTTTCAAATACCTTTTGCTGTCCATAGGAACCACTCTGTGATGTTGGCTTAAATAGCCATTTATATTCTTTTGAAAAATACCCCTTTAACATTGAATCAAATTAAATACCAAAAAAAAAAAAGCTCAGCTCAGGTCTCTAAGGCCAACTGTACCGTTTGCTTCAAAACATACTTTTCCTTTTTATTATTGTTATTATTAAAACTTCCATGGATTGAGGTTAGGCATTTTTTTCCTTTTTTTTGCGGAAAGCAGAAAAAAAAGAAAAAGGACCAATTCCTTCATCCTTGGAAGGTCGGGTGGATGGCGCTGCTCATCCCCACGCTGCCCATCCCTCTCTGGAGCGTGTTCCCCCTAATCCACAACCCCAGCTCGGGTTACGCTTTGCCAGGGTGTGGGGCGCCGCGCTGAAAGCTCCTTCTTCCTTGTTTTGCTTGTCTCCAGGGTGAAGGGCCTCCCGGTCTGGAGCCACCCTCTCTCTCTCTCTCTCTCTCTCTCTCTCTCTCTCTCTCTCTCTCGCTCTCTCTCCCCCTCTCTCTGACTCTGGAGTAGGGTTCCTGCCTGGAGGAGGAAGCCTGATCTGCATCGTAATTCTCTCAGCTGTGTCATCGCGGGCCTCAACAGTGTATGGATGTGGACCCCCTACCCCTGTTTATGAGGGTTGGCAAGGCCATTGCCTTTTTTTTTTTCTTCTAATGCCTTCATGTGTAATGCTCTTTGTATGATTCAGATTTTGTCTTTTTATTTTAGCTGTTATTTTAAAACTCATATCTCGTCCTCGGGGTGTCGTTTCCCTTGTGAAGCACTTTGCGTTGCTGCTTGCATGAAACGCGCCGTATAAATAACGTTTGATGGATTGATTTGCAAGAGGGTTTGCAGGAGCTGAGCATGAACCTTTTCGAATCTCCCACTGTGAGATGTGCGAGTTTATAAGGGTTATGATGATGATGATCGGTAGAGGAAAGTGGAAAGGAGGCAGTCGTGTGGTCGTGCCACTAGAGGTCAGCACTGACAACATTTGCGGGCCAACGTGGAGGCAGTCCCGAAGAGGTGAGGTACAATAGGCCTCCATGCCCTGCAGGTTGAGCGGATGGAAGTTGGATCTGAAACCAGGGTTGCACAAACAAAGAAGAAATCCCTATCCATACATCAAGTACAGTCACTGTACATACGAGGCTTTACATTGAGAAAAGGAACATAAACAACAATTAAGCAATGTATTTGTGTGTGTTTCATACACACTCTTTCATTATTGCAAATCAGAATCAGACACAACTTTGGAGGGTGCTGTAAGTCTTGGGCCATTTAGCACACATGTGTATGTCGGCGTGTGTGTGTGTGTGTGTGTGTGTGAGTGTGGGGGGTTGAGGCTGCGGGGGGGTGGGGGGGCTTTCCACCCCTGCATGTGTGCGGGCTACATGCGTGAGAAAATTCAGACTCCCCCGTGTAATTATTTCCACTGCTACTTTGCATTGCTGCCGGTCTCACTAAGGGCCTTCCTGAAATTATTTTCTTGGGGTAGGCGGAGGAGGAGGTGGGGGGGGGGGGATAACATGATGTACTCAGAGACACACAAAGCCTCCACAGTACCTGGGCTCCTCCCACTTCCTATCACTCCATGCCTCCATTGAATTTTTTTCTCTGTGGTAAATGATTACTGAAGATGGCCCGCTTGGGGGTCGCTGCCCGCCTGGGATTGGTCGGTTTCTGTTCGGCCGCATACCGCCGGTGGGGCTGACATCGCTCACCTTGACTGGATATGCCCTAAGGAGGGAGGTGAATGCGAAGGTGAACCCCCCCCCCCCCCCCCACCAGACCCCTTCTCCCCCACCTCTAGGACCACCGGCTCCAGGAATAAACTACGGCGTTCACTTACTGCCATCTCTTGTTCTCGACGGGTGGCAGCGGCAGTCTCCCCCACTCCTTTCTGTATCTTGTGGGTTTTTCCAACAGGTACACGGTTCTGTGACCCCCCCCCCCCCCCCCCCCCCCCCACCACCACCCACCACCACCACCATCCCTTCCACTTCCCCCTTTCACCATGGGATCAGAGTTAAAAAGAAAAAAAAGGAAATGTAGTTTTTAAGATGGATTGGGCCTGTTAAACTCCCAGGTCGAGGATGCAAAAACCTGACGACCTGCAGCGTTCTCATTGTTTATGTACCCCCCCACGGTGGCATCACAGAACAGTGGCTCCATTCACGACGACCTAACGAGAAGTGTGTGTGTGTGTGTGTGTGTTCAAAACCCTCCTCCGTCGCTCCTCTACCTCGTCTTTATATGGACTCCAGGTTTTGCAGCGAAAGAGGAGGGTGTCTTTTATTTTGGTGTTCTCTATGCTGTTTCTCTTCGGTTCTTTTGGTTTTAATACACACCCAGGCCTCACGAGTCCCTTCTACTGACAATAAACTCCCATGATGCATAGCGCCTGAAAGGCTAGACAGGTGGGGTTCAGATCCGGGAAACGTAATCTTAACGCCCTGAATAGATATGGGAGATTTTCTCATTTGAAGGGGTTCAAATCAAGGTGTTTTGTCTTGTATGGCTTGCCATCATTTCCTTTTCCCTAAGTTGTTATTGTTTTGGGCTTTGACCATATGACAACTCAACTGTAAAAGTGCTTTTTAATCCACTGGTCAAAGTTGAAAATTGACTTTTTCACCTTGTAAGCTTATTATCATTGTCATATTATTCACCTTATCCAAAGCCAATCAACATTACTTCCTCTGCAGCTGCTACAAATCCTGTGATGACGTTCACTTGTCCACGCTGGCAGGCTTACCATTACAAGCCATAATATCACAACATGTTTCCGTTCTCACAGCTGCCCACAACGTTTTGTCACTTTGGCACGATCCAATCAAATCCTACAGGATCAAATCACAATTCTCATACGTTTTTGCCCCACGGTAATTACCTGTTTTACCTGAAAGTACGTCACACTATGGAAGTTATATACACTGTGAAATGCCATTTCAGGTTTTCTTTAAGGCACCAAGGGGGAACCACTTAATTTTCGGAGCTTTTTCAGGTTTTTTTTTTCAGACACTGGTCTGTTTATTCAGACCTTTCCCTGTGATGAGAGTGTGTGTAACTGTGATAACATGAAGCTATGATAACAAAGGGTAGCCCTATATGAGAAGTGCTTAGTCTGCACTATATGGGCCCGACAGACTCTTGTTTTTAACTGGACAGAAACAAGAATCTGGTTTGAATTGATTCAATAACATATCAATATGATCCTTGCATTGATTCATGTTGTGTGCCCCATTGACTTTGTATTGGACGCAACATGACACAGAGGAGGACGGGACAGCTTGTATTGGTGCGTCAGATTGTACCGGGTCGTCTGCCAAGCGTTCGGCTATTTGATGGTGGCAAGGTTGTAAACCCCTGCAGGCAGAGAGGCAATTGCATGGCATTGTGTCTGGTGGGGTCATACTTGCATTGATTCAATAACATGTTGATATCTATCATTGATTGATTCTCATTGATTTCCAACCTGTGTTGTGGTGATAACTAATTGTGATGGAGTGGACATTTTGAATGAGGTTTAATAATCTGTTATGGGGATATTCGAAACCATGGATCTTGTTTGGATGCAAATCTTGAAGATAATTTCTTAAACTGTAATGAGCAAGCAAATGTGTTAAACCAAACCAACCAGTGTGATTTTAGGAAGGCGTATACAGAAAACATAATTTATTACTACTGGCACACAGACTAGCTTTCCTACTTGAACTGATTCGAATAGCATGTGGTCCACTGAAATCTTTTAAATCCCACTTAATAAATACTGATTCAGGGGAAATACAAGGCTGTGTCCTGTCTTAACAAATAGGTCATGTAATCATGGAAGAATAGTCAGGCATTCACACACAGTGAAAATGTAATCCCTTGCGATGAAAATCATATGTATAACCTTTCTGAAATGTTCATTTTTCCCCCCACAATTCAGTGTTTTGGGTGGCGGCGAGGGTGTCAGCGGCAAAATCTGGTAATTGAACTCGAATAAAAGTTCTTAAATGCAAGCATTTTTATGTAATCACTGTCATTATTGAGGCTACTAAAATAATCGGGCCCCATTAAGAGCTCTTTTGAGGCCCTCCTGTCTGCCCAGGCAGCCTCCTCCTCAGAAAGCCTTTCCGCAGACTCCTTCGCCCACTGGCACGGCCCCCACCAGTAACCACAGCCCCCAGCGAGACCGTGTGCTCCGGGTGCAGGATGGGGTTGGGTGGTGGTGGTGGGATAAAACCGCTGGGGTGGTGGAGGGTGGGCTGATCAACTGTCAGGACCTTGGCCGGTGGGAGGGCAAAAGCACAGGCACCGCTCAAGCTCCCCCAAAGTAAACCTGTCAGGAGAACTCTTTTTCGCTTTTTTTTTTCGTGCAGACAATATTTATAGTCTGTGGCGATGTGCTCTTCCACACGTCCACCTTCCACTACGGCGATGTCATGTTGAGGAGAGGGTGCCAGTGCTGTGCAGTCACACTTTACGTGTGTGAAGTAATAGACTTGGATCTGTTGGAAAAACATCCAAGAGAGTTTCTTCGGGAGTTGCGTTCGGCTGTCATCTGGTGATTTGACAGTAAGGGGTATGTAATTTAGGAGAGGTCTTGTTCAGTCGTGTGCGAACACACACACACACACACGCGCACACACACGCACACACACATATGCACACACCGGTTGGGCATGGCCCCTAGGGTTTGTGGTGCTCGATCGCTAACCACACTCTCAACTCAGTGGGAAAGGTAGACAGGAGGCACTGCTACACGGCCACAGCAGGGGCTTTCAATACCACAGGCGCAGAGGAACCCAGTGTGAAATACGATCAACGCTGGCTTAATCATCCATCGAGTCTTCAATGTGTCCAAAGTGTTGCGCCGAGATCTGCCAAGGGCTCTTTGCATGCACAAAACAGAGCCAATCGAAATCGTGATTATAAAAAACAAATAAAATAAAATAAAATGTCCACATGAAAAGTTTCTTTGTGGAGTTGGGCTTTCAGGAGAACCTTGGACCTCCAGTGTTGTTTTGGTCATGCTTTGGGGGAGATCCAGCTACCTCACTGGTTACATTGGAACATGACAGCCCCTCGTTCTGACGTGGGTGGGGGTAGAGTTGGTGGTGGAGCTGATCGAGTTATCGGCCCCTCGGGTGAAGCTGGTGTTATTGTTCCTTAAGAGGCAGAAACCAAATTGAATTCAGGGGTTTGACCTGAACAGGAGACGATAGGTGTAATGTCTTGTGCCTCCCATACTTTGTCAAGTCAGGTTTATTTGTATCGGCCTTTATCAAAGTGTGTCTCATTGGGGCTTCTCAGGGCCACATTATAAGGTAGGGATCCTTCCTTCCAGGGAGGATCCTTGTAGAATGAGGGTAAAAGCTACAGTAACTATTACAGTCATGGGACAATTCATCTGAGGTCCATCAGAACAAAGCATGGAATTATGAGCAGTTGGATTTTTAGATGAAAGAAGCTGAAAAACAAACACAATGAGGTCCAAATCTGTTAATCTGAGTAAACTATTCCTGAGTTGAGCTCAGATCCATAATAGTTAACCGGCGTGTGAAAATGACCCCTGTTCTTAGGTCTGAGGTGTTTTTTTTGTGTCAACATCGACAAAACCCTGGTATGCGCTTAAAAAACCAAACCTCTTCGGCAGTCACCTTGCCAATAAAGAGTGCCGCAGCCCAGCAGGTCTGGCAGCCGCACCGCACTGCTTTAAAGTGGAAGAAATTCTTCAGAGGAGTCCTGTAGATTGGGTGTTCCGGGCCATAAAAAAGAGCCTACTAAACTAGACCTTGCCAATGCGGTCTGCCCCATTTGAATCGTCAGTTTGTGGTGCTTTGTCTGGCGCAGGGCGCGTTATCTATCAAGACTAGCTCTTCAATTTTAAGATTTTATTTATTTAGGTTTGTGTAATTCACTTTCTCTAGAGCTGGCTATTTCTGTGACGTGCTATGGGTGTAATGTTTGAGGAATAACGTTCACATCACAATGCAAATTCTGCCACATATAACATACAAAGTGTTGACCTCCACCAAGCAAGCGATAGCAGTATCTGAATTTTGTTGCTGCAAGTAATTTTGCTCTAATTTAGGAGCCCTTATGCAGTGACCCAGTCCTTATCCTGACAGTGACTGATTGATGTGATTAATTGCAGATTAATTCATCCACTTTCGTTATTTAGTGTGCTTGGTTCCTTTATAAATATAAATATATACATTATGTCCAAATACAAAGACGCCAGCGACATCTCCGACTGAAACATTGATTGAAACTGATGAAATTAGGGCATATTTGTAGTTGTTGCTCAAATGTACATGTACTGTATTTAGATATTCTTCTCTTTTTTCTGAGCTGGTTTATTTTGCCTTCCTTCAGCACCTGAAACCCAAACAGTCAAAAAGTCTAAAGTATCCCCCATCTTTCTTCTCTTCACGGAAAATGTCCTTCCACAAATCAGTTACACAAACATCATTCTCAAAATTGGGACAAATTGAATAATTTGTCCCAATTACCTGAACAAACACACACTTCCACGCATGTAAAATGGGATTAACGAGCTGTGCTCACTGTCTGTTGACATTTTTAAAGGGGGTACATTTTAGCTTTCCATCTCTAAACTAACATCCTCTCCTTCTCCTCAGGTCCGGTTAAGTGGTTCCTCCATTTGGTTCCTGTACAAACTAGAAACCTAACGAATGTGAGCCACCGGATCCTGGACAGACTTGGACACTTGGACGCTTGATGTCTCTCCTAAAACAACCTTCAGTGGCTTTGAAGTGTGAGAGGAGGCACACACACACACAACAAGATGTAGTACCTGTAATGCCAAGCCAAGCCCACCAAAGTAGACACTTACACACACACTCCACACAACCAAAGGTCAATGCCATGCGGCAGTAGTGTCTGTACACACCCAGGCTAGGCCTACGATAAAAACTGACTCTGCTTGTTCCTTTATTAGGAACTTAGATATAAGGTTACCTTCTTAGCAAGTTCACCGAGGAACATGGTTCAGTTTATGAGGTTTATGTTTATTTTATCAGGGTTGACAAATTTGTATGATCCCTGATGTTCTTCATTATTTGAGCTAGACACAAATCAGTGGATAATAAAGGAACAATACCGTATTATAACATTACGAATTTGTGATTAAATTACATGCAGCCTATGTTTCCTTTGACATCTGTTCTTAGTCTTTTTAGACAACAAATACATAAAATGCGCAGCCTTACTTTTATTACATCATACATAATGTTTTGCGATTTTCCTTTTATATCTCATACTAGGTTCCCAGTTCCCAGAATGCCAAGTTTCAGCCGAGACGCAAGCCAACACATTAAAATAATACCAAGAAAACGCATAAGATTAGAGATGTGACATTAAGCAAGTACATGTCAGAAACAATAACTCCCCACCCCACCCCAATTCTGATTTGATGTTCTAGTAATTCACTATTGTTAACGGTCCACAAATGTCCATTTTTGGGGGGTCGGAAACCCCCCACGGTGAATGTGGAAATGGGAATTAAAGGCCAATAGTTACAACTCTGCGGTCAAGGCCTTGTCTTTTCAACTGTCCAGGGGTATGGGAGGAAAGAATACTAAAAAACCCTTGGTACAGTGAGAAGACAAAACACATGTTGAAGCCTGGCAGAGGGAGACAGTCTGTGGATTTCCTTGATTTTCCTGGTAATGATTCTGGTCTGGGGACCAATCCAAAGACAAAAGACATTGGCCATTGAGAGAAATCTGTGTATATGCTTGTGTGTTTGATTTTCGCATTTGTGTGGGTGGACAGGCCCCCTGTTTCTCATAGTGTTTATAGTCTGGTGTCAAGTTCCATCCCTCCCTAATACCTAAACGGTCTCTGTTTGTTTGGCCTTCAGCAACTTACATTCGGGCTTCCCCTGGATCCAAACCGTGGACTTGAGACAATGCTAGATGACCTTCATTCATCCCCCTTCCCATCCACACTGTTACGTTCCTCCCATTCTCATTTCCTTCATCACGTTCTCATTCAATCACATCCAAAAGGCGCAATATCTTCAAGCCAATGTTATCCCGGGGGGAGACGGTGTCTGCCATTGTTTGAGGCAACGTCTAGGTCAGTAAGGTGTAGGTGGCCACAGAGAGAGAGAGAGAGAGAGAAAGAGAGAGAGAGAGAGAGAAAAAAAACCTGCCTCAACCTGCCTCAGGAACAACTGCAGCTAAGCCAGCAAACTCTGCCTCTTCTCAGCCTCTGACAGCTCGGCGTAGAGGTGGTCCCTGGGCTCCTGGACCACGGTAAGTTTTGTGACACAGCACCGAATACAGAAACCGTACTCATTTCTGTAGCACATATATGAGCAAACTGGCAGGGTTAGTCGGTTCACTGCTGTGTGCCTGTGGAATGATGCGTCCGGTCTGCGGAGAGCAATCACACGACAGAAAACAGTGGAATTTGTCTCCGGACCTGTGTTTTTTTTCAAATTGGCTGTAGTGTAGATGCACCGTTGTGCATTAATAAAAATAATATCACAGTTTGAAATGTTATAAGATGTGAGGTGTAGATTTACACCTTGCCTTGCTTTTCCATCAGCCTACTCAGACTGGTCAGAGGAGTTATCGTCACCTACAGTGTGCAGACTACTACTTCTACTGCCAAGAACCAATCAAGCGAGTCCCTATTTTGAAGAAAATGTGTGTCTACGAAGTCTATCGCTATGGTGACCATAGCGATTTCCATAGCGAGTCATTTCTATCATGAGCTGGATGTTCATTTACATTTGGTAATTTAGCAGACACTTTTATCCAAAGTGACTTCCAAGTGAGTCTGAGAATGACCAATGCACACAATCAACTAAAAAATGTTTTGTAATTGTTTTAAATTGTTGTTATAATGCCATGACTGGGATCAGTCCCAGAGAGAAATATATTTGAATACAGCATTTAGGATTCTTGAAAAAAATCCAACCTAAATAATGAATAGTACATAATGAACCATTGTAAACTAGTGAGTTCACTAATAGTGTTAAAAGGGCCACAAAAACATTGAGAATGTGTGGGAATGTTCACTATCTTTTAACTGATCTATACTAATATATTCTGGACTAAAACCAAAACACATCACATCCCTCAGTTTCACATATTATTCAGGCCTCATGGTATCTGAGTGAAAATAAATAGCATTCTGCAAAATAGGCACTGCAGGCCTTTCAAAGTCATTGTCATCGCCTGTCTACATAAGCAGACGAGCCTTAACCTCACTACTCATCACCATTCATACATTGATCTGTATGCCATATTTCTTTAGTGTTTATAGGTCCCAATAATAACTGACACTCACACATTATGTCTGGTCCTTGTTATAGTTTGGCTTCTCATGTCCTATTGCGTCTCTTGGACCGTATCATCCTCTGATTTAAATTAGTCAAAAAATACAATTTTTTATTTATAGTTTTTATTAATATTTTACTTGAAGATACATCATCTTCGACTGCTGATGGCAAATCTTGTTTTCATGTTTTCTTTTAATCACCACTCCAAATATTGAATCAATATATTTCAAGCTCGAATCGCTCAGGTCCAATGGCACCACACCTCTGGTGAGATACTTTGCCGTTGTTGGATTTCTACATTCACATGATTTCTCAAGCATTATCAACATACGCCAACACGCACTTCGAGACTCCCAAAGCGTCTTCGCACAAATATTATGGTCGTGATCCCGAACACATTTGTATCAACCAAAGAGAGGTTTGATCGATGACAACCATATGTAACCGACCTCTGCTGTCATGAGGGCTAAACGTTTGCCAGCACTTCCTGACAGTTTGCCAATAGCAGAGATGAGAACTTTGCAGGCACTTTATAAGCGATAAATATCAGACTAAATAAAAACACATTTGAATTCAAAGCCCCTCCGTGTTGACTGTCTAAAGATATAGTAATGCCGTCTTTCCACTGGTAGTACCAGGTCATCTCGCCACTCCTTAGTGTGGCTCTACTTGGTTTGGTTTCAGTGAAGATTGTATATCTTTTTTTATCTTTTTTTTTTTGTTGCTCTAGTCAGAACTTGGTTATGTTCAGGTTCAAGTTTTATTTATACAACTAGCAGTACAATGCTTACTTTTCCTGCTCCTTAGACTGTGCTTATACAATATGATAAAATACACAATAATTATAAGTCTGTGTGTGTGTGTGCGTTTTGTTTAGTTAATTATATGTCTTCATTAACTGCATCACCCAATTTGAGTTCCCGGGAATGAAACGTGTCATTGTTTACGTCAGGGAACCATGTTGACTCAAGTGTGACGTTCGCCATCTTGTCTAACATCTAGACCTGCAACACACACACACACACACACACACACACATTGCTCCTTTATTAGAACAAGGCTAACATATAAGGCAGTATTTATACAAGGATGTGTTTTTAATGCCCGAACCCCATCCAACATCCCCCCCCCCCACACACACACACCCTCCCCTTCCACCTTTCTTGTCTGTGGCAGTGGAACAGTCGCCATATTTCAGCCAGAGTTTGGCTCCGCCGCTGCCAGTCCTCCCAGCTCTCCTTCTCCAGTTTTCTGGACGAGAGAGCGGCCCTGACTGCATCCTACAACCCCCTACCGGCCCCCCCGCCCCCCCCCCCCCCATCCCATCCCATCCTGCACCCATCCATCTAAACCGGTGGTTTCTCCTCCCTGTTTCTCTCTAAGAATCGTTGAGTATGAGCACATCAGCCCCTAACAAAATACAACTTCCTGTGCGAATTGATTGGTAGCCCACTTTTTTACAAATCCCCTTTTCCTCCTCCATCCTTTTTTTTGTTTTTTTGCTCTGCTACCGCTCTGAATTATTGTATTGTTTTTGAAGTGAGTGTGTGGCCGTAGGAAGAGACGGGCATAGTGTTTGTTCACTCTGAAACTGCTCAAATTATTTAATTTCTTGTACAGTTCTCCTCTGCCTGACCTTTCGTGTCCGCCACCAGCCTGGTCTTTCCTTGTCTCGACTACGTCCTGATTTCCATCCTGGCGCTGGGGCTGAGGAGTTTAAAAAAGGAGAAAAAAAATACCTCCTCTCCTCTCCTTCTCCTTCTCCTTGACGCTGCCAAGCCCCTTTCTAGAAGCTTCTGAAGCGGTGCATTGTAACAGATACAGATGGACCATGAGTTCAGAGTCCCCTCTCCTTCGTTGTGCGTGTGTGTGTGTATGTGTGTGTGTGCGTGCGTATGTGTGTGTGTGCGCGCTTGTGTGTGTGTGTGTGTGTGTGTGTGTAAGCGCGCGCACATGCCTGTATGTGTGTGTGCGTGCGTGTGTGTGCGAGGACCCTCACAGAGAATAATGTGCTCTCTGTATGTCCAATTTGCCACTTCATTCTGGGTTTCTAGGAAGGCTGACAGCAGTTTTCATCAAAATGAGATTTTAGATGACAGTTGGCTGGCCTCAGTGATCCCACCGCCCCCCCCCCCCCCCCCACCCCACACACACACACACACACACCCCCACCCCGGGCCAAACAGGCAATATACGACAGGCCTGAGAACTGATGAACATGGACCGACTTCAAACAAGACTTTCCATTACCCTTCCCTTCTTGTAAAAGTATTTTAGTAGGGTTTTTTCTTTTTTGAATGAGTGAATGTTGACATGAGCAGAGATATGCTAATGTCTGAGTCATTTTCATAATACCCGACGCGTAAAGAAATATCAAATACCACGTCTCCGTTCGGTTGGGTCACTTAAGAAGCAACATTTTTCTTTTTCATGAGAGGCCAGCGGAGATGCCGTAACTATTGACTCTCTTCTATTCTCTCGATTAAGTTTCTTAATGTTGAATGCCCTTTTTTTTTTCTCTCTCTCTCTCATAAACCACGGACACTGGAGTCAATCACAACGTATACACATTGTCGAATGTTATGCCATTGTCCCCGAGCCCGGCGTGATATCACCTTAGGCCTCATAAAAGGTCTGCTGGCAGTGTTTCATGATGGAGGACTGTGAACACAAGGAGGAGGTGTTTGTCTGGCCGGTCGTGGGTCAGATCTCAGTACGTTTCACACTTCAAGGAATCCAGTCAAACGTCAAACGAGTGTGAGAAGTTTGTTTCCGAGGAGATTTCCCGACACGACGAAGCGGCTGTATTTTTGTCTCTCGTTCAAAGGAAGGTTAAGATCTACCAAAAACACATTTTGACAAATTTGCTAGTTTTCTTGCTGATGGTCTCAATTTCTTATATTGTACTTTCGTCAGTGCTTCTGCCTTGTATGTGCTTGCGCTTAGTAGTGTTACAATTTACTTAGCACACGCTTTTATCTGAAGCGACTTTCAGTGAATTTCAGACACGTTGAGGTTTATACTCTACTTAAGGGTCACGCATCTTGCTCAAGGACGCCTTACAGTCAGGCAGCAGACATTGGGGATCGAACCCAGCGCCTTTCGGCTGGAAGTCGAACAACCTATAGACAGGGCTGTTTCTGACCTTCTGGGGGCCCTAAGCCTTCAGGGCCATTTCTGACATCTTTTTTTTTGCAGAACTGTTGCACAAAACCTACATTTTAACACATTTAAAGATTGATTTAAGGATCACAATCACTGAACAATTTTATACCTAAGCCGTCGTCGCCTACACGGCGTATAGCTAGAAAAGGCCCCGAACCTAGACACAACACTAAAGGCTTTTAGTACTAATTAAAAATAACCTATATTGACTCGCCAACCAGTGATCCAACACTAAGCGGCTCTGTGTGGACACTGTGGCTTGAGGCTTGGTAGCTTGGTGAGGAGGCCACAGCTCAGTAAAGCTGGCCTGGGCCACACAGTGGTCAGCTCTACACCACAGACGGGCATAGCTGGTTCTGGCGGGCCTCGCTAGTCATGTGCCGCCTATCAGCTGACGGCTAAAACGTGGACCAATCAAACACTCGTACACTGATTTACTTCCAACTGTTATAGCAACACAAATATCTGCAATCGCATCCAAGTGTGTTATTTTTTCCCCCTGCTGCTAATATTGAATATACGGAGTCTCGGTAAAATGACAACGATGTTCCCCTACTTAGTTTGTGAGCAGCCTCTCTGGATCACAAGGGGACAGAAGTTGACAGCAGTTGCCGTGGTACCGTGGTCTGCTATAATTTCCCCCATGCTCATACTGAAGTGTTATTATATGCTATTAAAAATGATTGCTTGTGGTGTTGGTATAATGTTGCATTGGCACATGTTGCCATACACACGCCACATTGCACTTGTTTGCGCATGCGCACGTTGCATTGCGCAGGTTGCATTGCACGCACACTCATTTCTATATTTTATTTCATACTTGAAAGTATGTACCTTAATTTAGTAATGACTCTGTATTGTAAACATCTTGTTTACAATACAATTGCTCACAATAAATGATTTTATTTTAATTTATAATTAATTGAAAATGGATAGGAACTTCTTATTGAAGTGAATGCAACAGCCATCAACACCAGTCCTTTGTGTCAGCATTTCATCCAGACAGAGAGAGAGAGAGAGAGAGAGAGAGAGAGAGAGAGAGAGAGAGAGAGAGAGAGAGAGAGAGAGAGAGAGAGAGAGAGACAGACATACAGACAGACAGACAGAGAGACAGTGAGACAGAGAGACAGAGAGACAGAGAGAACGCCAATTCCATTCAACACCCTCTATGCACACAGCCACCGTCTTTGTCGTGACCATGAAGCACACTGAATCAATTTCAGACGTTTTAAAAGTATCCACTGTTCATATTCCCATCGGTGAGCTGGGTTTACAACACTGAGCTTCTTTTGTTTGGAGAAATATTTCAGAACGCACAAATCCTATCCCCTGCTTTAATAAATCACATCTTAATAGATCACAAACGAAGGAAAACGGTGGACGTGGGTTACAGTGGGACCTGTCTCGTAAAGTAGTGGCTCCGCAATAAAGCAGTTGATTTACCATCGCTCCTCTTTCTATGCAATCCCCCCCCACCCCCACCCCCCCAACCCCCTCCCCTTCGTTATTTCATTTTAAGTCTTGTTTATGTGATTTTCTGATTGGGTTAATGATATATGAACAATTTGAACATTCTGTGACTCATTCAAAATTTGTTTTATTCATAATGAGGTCCTTTCTCTGTTGGGGCACCGACCCTCTCGCTCTGCACCCTGTGTCACACACACACGCGCACAAACGCACACACACACACACACACACACACACACACACACACCGATACAAGTGCGCGCACACACACAAGCGTGCGCGCACACACACACACACACACACACACACACACACACACACACACACACACACACACACACACACACACACACACACACACATACTGTACAAGCACACACACACACACACAGGTTTTTATGTCTAACCCATATACTATTCATTGTCCCACTTTGTCAACAGGCACAGCATGTGGCCCAATACTGAGAGAGCCTAGCTGTCATAACGAACAGGCCATGCTTTATATCTTCATTCTGTCTACTTGGAGCAGATTTAGGCAGTGAATATAGTAAAAACAGAAACTCTAATAAACAACCAGGCACAACTTTTTCTCTTTTTTTTGCATCCCTAGCGGCCGGCCTGCCTCACTCAATTGTTCTTTTGTATTTCGGCAACGGTGTTAAACGTTTGGTCTACTTTGGGCATGCGGTTGAGGAGTACAAATATATACTTTTGACACATACATAAACATAATGCCTTGATCACAACCATATTGACAGTTGTCACCATGACACCATGACTAAAAGTAGGCTACATACTCCTAACTGTTGCTAACAACATTGTTCAATTAATTAAAAGAAAATGACCACTCAATTAAATGACCCTATGAAGTAATTAACTGGATTGATTTAATCTCAAATATTGTTCTGAATGGAAGACTATCGTTACAAAGACAATTTCTACGACATGGGAGTCTTGAATACGTTGACCAGTGTGCTGGTGGACAAGACAAAGTAATTCAATGACGATACAATTCAATAAATCATATCGAAATCAAAAGTGACAGATATTCAATTAATCAAAGTATGTAGGATAATGTGGACTTTTTTTTTTGGAGGGGGGGGAGCCAAACAAATCAACAGTTAAATGCTGGACCACCTAGCTGACTTAGCTCATGCAAAGATGAAAGTGAAAGGGACATCTGGAATAAGCTTTGGTGTTTGTGACTAAGCATTGGTGGAATGTGCTTTCTAATTGGGGAGCGTCTGGAGACTTTATGCATGTTCGGTTTATTCTGGAAAGGAGCATTTCAGCACACTGAGAGCATGAATGTGCATACAAACGGATGGATTGCATCTCTCTTGGGTTTGTCAATTTCTCTTCATTTCCCGCAGATGCTTTTATGCCGACGTGGCTTCAGAGTAAATTCAGATACGGGTTATCTCGGGTATCCCACACCGTGGACATCAGGGATCGAACCCTGTACCCTGTTCACCTGGGAGTCAGACAAGCAAGCACTGCACTATCCTGCTGCCCCTCCTGAAAAAACACCAAAGAGAGCGGGGAGTCAGTCTTGCCTAAAGACTTCTACTTCCTGAGGAAGGGTTCATCCAGCCTCTCTCCCCCCTGGATGAAATCCCTGCATGACTTTGTCCAATCAGCAGCCCCACTTATGGAGGTATGAGCGTTGCCTTTTCAGCAACTTTGCTGCTGTTTGGGAAACCCTGGCTGTAGCCTAGGGCCGCACATCAAAGTGAAGACATTCAATTGCTGTTAAGCATCAATTTCACTTTGAATTGGAGTAACTAAGAGTAACCTAAACTTGAATCCAATGTAGGACTCTTTGAGTCATATGTTTAGTTAATTGGGGAGGACTGGTTTCCTTTTTTTTTAGGGGGGGGGGGGGGGGGTTGAAACGGGGCGAGGGAGAGTGGGGAACGTTCATGTCTTAGGGAAGACTGCCATCGTGTGGTCTCACCGATATCGCATTAGAAACATTGTACCCACAGGTTAATACAAAAATATATATATATATATATATATATATATATATATATATATATATATATATATATATATATATATATATATATACATGGAGTTCGTACCTCAGTGGCTTACAATGGTCTACTTTGCTTTTTTCAGACCAAATAATTGCATATCGTGCATGTAAAAAAACCTGGTGGTGCCTACCCATTGCAAACGTCTCTGTACTCGTCACTACAACCAGGACGGACTTACTGTAGGCCTATATATGCAATACGTAAAGCTATAAAGTATGATTAAAATACACAATTATAAGCAATGCAAGGAAAAAATGAAAATACACAGAAATGTATTCAGATGCTTTATTTTGTTCATTTCAAGTTACAACAGCTAATGGATTATAAATGAGCCCATGTCCCACTCAAAATACACAGCACATAAAGGTTTGGCTTGTTATATTGTTGTGCCTTTAATTTCATTAAAAACTGGAGCTACTCAATGAATGGTGGCAACAGCGACCAGTAACAGCTGTAGGCCCACTTACCTGTCAAACATCATGGTCACCCTTCACAAAAAAGTTTCCATCTAAATTCAACTAAATATTAATCCTTTATGTGGCTGAGGGTAAAATACACCAACTCCTCGATTAAACTAGAACAGTGTTGCATACATGAAGGGCAACTTGTTGGACCTTGAATTCACTTTCAACGGCACTACAGCATCAGAGAAAGGCGACAAGATTCAAAGATTATTTTTTGCACAACACATTAAGGTCACATCACTTGTTAGACATGACCTTGGGTTTGTGTGCATACAAGCCTAGAACAGAATGAACATAACGAAAATCTGCCAATTACCATACTACACCAACCAAATGAAGTTTGACGGGAGAATTTACACCTCCAAGTGCAAATGAGTTACTCCTGTGGTTCAGGGGGGGAACAAAATCCAAAACACCATGTTTTCTACAATAGAAGTTTTTATTTTCCCGCACAATGTAATAAAAGACAATTCCTTTAGAAGAAGGTGTTTGGTCTCTTGGTGGTGAAGCGGGGCTTGTGCTGGCGACGCAGGACCCTGTGGGGCAGAGGGAACTTGATCTTGGAGTCCTGCAGACAGAGCACAGGGGAAAAGACCGGTTAAGGTGGAGCCCAGCACTTTACACTAGGAACAGTACAGTCCAAAAACACCCAAGTTTACAAGAAAAGGAGACCAACTTTAACAGGAAGCCGTGTTTTAAGACGGGACAGAGACAGCTGGCTCGCTTCTGTAGTTTTAACCGACTTAGACAAACGGAAACCCAATTAGGACAGACACCTGGCAGTTATGAGCCGGGTCCAGCTAAATCCATCATCTAAATCCAAGAACAATGGAAAAAGACGTGTGTGGGGGAAACTCACGTGGAACTGCTTGATAGCCGGTCTGCGACACTTGTTGGCGGCAATTTCTTGGACCTTCATGATCTGAATGGCGTGGGCACGAGCACGATGGCGGGCCCCCATGTCGCGATCTTAAGAAAGGAGAATGCGTGTAAAAATACATCCACAGCAGCTATTCACTTCTGCCAGTCTTCTCTGCATGTACAGACAGTATATCCTCACATAGCCACAATCATATTCATAACCTTTCAAATAACATACGTTTCAACAACCAATTCAACTTCGAGTCAAACCATGTCTGAGTGATGTGCAAGATCTACTTCAAGATGACAGTCAGCACAATTGGAAGACAGGAAGATATTTTAGGTTTAGGATGTTGAGGGCCTATACTTACAGCACTGTGTGACCGCTCCAGAGGTGGTCAGGTCCCTGTACTCTCTGTACATGTTGTGGGTGCCGCTACGGGAGTCATAACGCAGCCAGATACCGAAGTTCTTCACCTTCAGCGGGGTCTTCTCGTGGACCTGATGACACCCACACACACAAAAAAAAGCCTCATTTAGCAAAGAGCAACAGACAACACGCAAATCACATTCAGATCTGTATTGACCACTGTCTGCACATCAAGAAGTCAAAGGGGATCTTTGTGATCTCTCTTTTTTCCACCATTGAGGTGAAAAGGAGGGACTCCCTTACCAGGCCACAGTAGACGGTCTCTCCGGACGCCTTCTTCATCTTCCTCAGCTGGGAGACGAAGTACCAGAAGCGGGACTTGGCCACCACATGATTGGGGGCGAAGATCCTCATGCGGTACAGGGGAGGAGCGGGGTTCTTGGGCGAGGGCAACAGACGCCCCACCACTTTATATTCCCTCAACTGTCCAAGTACAGGAGAGAGAGAGAGAGAGAGCGAGAGCGAGAGAGAGAAAACACAAATACAAGTTATTTCATGTTTAGGCATTGGGGTACAAAGTGGCGTAGTTTGGGATGGGGGCTCAGGCGCGTGCGTGTTGAACCTTGAGTTCACTTTCAACGGCACTACAGCATCAGAGAAAGGCGACAAGATTCAATGTTTTAATATTTGCACCGCAAATTCAGCCGCTCCACACGTGAGGAGAGACCTTTGGGTTTGCTGTGCATGGCGGCGTGGAGACGACCGGCTCGCTAACGAGGCCACGTTAGCACAAGTGTTAGCATTAAAGCTAAAGCCGCTCGCCGGATGATCCGGTTCAAATTCGGTTGCGGACGTATTTTGAGGCAAAGCGGCTTTTTCGGGTCGGCGGCTGGGCTACAGCCATGAACGGCGGAGGGTCGTTTCGTATCCGGGCGCGACGCAGAGCATAATTAAGGAGCTCACTTGGTCCACATGGCAAAAAAAAGAGACGCCATGTTGGATCGGCGCGTGGAAGCGTTTAAACGTTTTAAATGTTAACGTGAGCGCAAATTTCCACGCTGCGGTAAGCCCTACGCGAACACCGTGTCGTTACATAACGTTATTCTCCAAAACGGGCCGTGTAAAACGGCTTTAAAACGATAAATATACAGTTTACGTACTGTTCCAGACGCCTTCATGGTGTCTCTCGCGGACTGCCACAGTAAAAGAGGAAGTAGTTGGGCGGAGACTCCGCACGTCAAGTAAAAAAGGGCAGGGCTTAACGGGTATATATTTATTTTTTTCCGTCTGAAAATGAATATATTTTGTGTTTGTTTTTGTCAAATGCTTTATTGCCGACGACATATATGTTAAAAACGAATCATACAGACATGCACTTATTTTAATTGCAGTATGAAATAACATTGTGCAAAAAAAGAAAAAGCCATTCTAACGTGTGTCGTTAACTTAGTTCATATAAGATACCAAAAAACACACCGTATTAACGATTATAAAAAATATACACAAAAAAAAAACTAAAATGACGATGCGTTATTAACAGCTGTGTGTGTTTAGGGGGGAAATATACAGACGTACACATCACGCCGAAAACCGGAAACCGGTATTGGTGACGCCGCACGTCACTTCCGCCGAGTGGGGACAGACACGCCGTATCGACGCTCGCGCATCGTCCTGGCAGTGCGTGCGGCGCTCAACGGCTTTTTTCTGGATCCTTCTTCTCAACGTATTTGGGATAAAGCAGACGGCGCTGTGGGAAAATGTGACGAGGTCCCCACTAAGGTGAGGCTCTGTCGTTGTCTGTGTGCGTGGTTTGATGGGCGGAAACAAAAAAGAAAAGGAAAGTAATTGAGTAAGTGAGATTTTTTTCTCTCGCTCTCTCTCTCTCTCTGCCTCTCGCTGTCTCTCTCTCTCATTGATGTGATTGAGGGAGCTAAGCATGCCGTTAATTCACCAGGACAGACCCGGTATGGGCGCAGCTGTGGGTCGGGCTGGTTTATATATATATCTATATGTAAATATATATCTCACTATTTAGTCAAACCGCGTTAGTCCGAAGGCCATAGCGGTCCGCTTACGGTAACACCGCCTGAACTTGGTGAAGCCCAGCTGATGTGAACAAGTTCGGCTAACGTTAGCTTCCCCGAGTAGCTCCGACCCGGCTAACTCTAACGTTACAGCTAACTTAGCATTGCAGTGTCAACTTTTTTTTTCTTTT